>CAUYQV010059854.1:0-25527 GCA_963574575.1 Galagoides demidoff
AAAACTATAACTGAGAAAACGACATGAAGGCTGTGTTGATCAGTTTGATGGAAGTATTTCAGATTGCATGTGAAAACCCCACACTGTACCCCAGAAGGGCATTAATGTACATAGTTACCATTCAATAAAATTAAAAAAAAATAAAAAAAAATAAAAAAAAAGAAAACACAATGTGTATTTCTGTACAAATAAGTTATATATAAATGTTTTAAAACCATGTTCTGACTGATTGAAGTAAATAACTAAAGGAGGATCTAATTCTTTTAAAAAATAAATCCTGATACCAGATTTGGTGATATCGTGTGGGTTATTTTTCAGAAACTAACTTGTATGGAGAATGCAAGTCCCTGACACCATATTTGGAGATATAGAAAACTCTGAAAACTGTAAATACTCTTTCATGGGCTCATGGAAAGGTCACTTGGGGGTAAAGTTATTCTGGGATTATGCACAGTTCTTCATACTCGTTTATCCCAGGTAATGTGAAGGTTCTTATTTTTGCCTCAGAAATATAAAAATGTTTGGTCATGAGTACAACCCCAGACTCTGCTGGGATTGTTATATGAACATGGCAGGTACATCTTTCTCAATCTTAATAAATTTGACTATGGAAACACACTTGATTCCAGGGATTTACGTAACTGACCGAGGAACCTGTAACAGGTGAGGGTTTATATTCATTTCTGTGTATTCGGAAAATGATGGGGTCCTGATCAGGCTTAGAGAGACCTTGCTGTGGTCAGGAAAATGCAGACCTTCTGGTTCCTGTTGCTGACTCTAGTGAAAGGCTGTGCCTTATGCTTCTCTCCATCTCTGTGCCTGTGACGGAGAGAGGGGAGAAAGCAGGTGCAGGAGAGTCCAAGGTGATGGGATAGACCAACCGGCCAGGGAAAATATTAGCATGGCAGCCATCTGGTTTCAACAGAAGTCAACTTCTGGCAGCTATGAAGAGTACCATGGACCAATTTTCATGAAACTGCTTGAAAACCCAGAAAAGCCCTGAGAGGCTCTGATTCCACATAAACAATCCCTCGTTAGGGTTTGAGTGATGACTGAACTGAGTCCTGATGGCTCTGCAGTGTAATGGCCGGTTGCCCTCTCTGTGCCCTCTGGTCTGTCACCTCTGTGAGTAGAGCAGTTTCCGTTTCTGCTGTTCAATGAGGGACTTCCTAACTCCTGGAATATCATCTGCTAGCTCAGTATGTATCCGGCAATAAGCAAATGAAGTACGTTTACTTGTGGTCCGGGGACCATCAGCCTGCACATCACATTTTAAATCTGGGATGGTTAGTGAGGGGCGGTGGAGTTAGGAGAAGGGGGGAGGCGGCCGTGTGCTTCTAGAAGTTGTAGCAGAATCTCTTTGGATAGAGAAGGACTCACTTTGAAACGATGGTGCTCCTGCCACCCAGTCCAAATTCCAGTATGTCTTGGGCCCCTTCCTTTGATGAGAATTTCTGCTGCAGGATGCTACTATTCCTGATGGAGTGTTTCCTATTTCTCGTTTGTACACAGTGAAAAATAAGGGTGAGAACCACTGTTACCAACAGCACATACACTATTCAAACACAATCATGAGCAACACAAGTTAATTTATAGGCTCAGCAGTTCTAATAGATGTCTGTGTTAATATGTGTTTGCGAGAAAAATCACGTCATGCATTTGCTTCGGGATAAGTGGGTCTCTGGGAACACGCAGGCATTCCCATCGTGCTTCTGTTCATGGGTCTTAATGCATGTGAATGGCAGAGTCCTAAGGGGAAATATCGAGTATTTTAGAGTTGGCTTTGAAACCCCAAGCCTGCAATGTTCACACAGTTCCCAATTCTAAGGAGATACTATAAATCTACATTCTTTCCATATTGCCAATAAATTCTACCATGTAGAATCAGAGCTTTGAACAGCATGTTATATACTCCTGTTCCTTTGGACTCAGTAACCTTGGGACGAGGGAGCATATAAACTGAAGTAATACTGGGAAGCTTTGATGGCAAAAGAAAGAGCCTTATGAATATTATTTCAATTAAGAACCTCCCCAGTACAGGGGCTTAAAATTTAGGATGTAATTACCCAAACTTTGGAGGCAAAAGGTAGTAGGGATGGTTTGAACAAGTTGAATCCTCACTTATCATAGTTGGAAGTCAAAGGCAGTGTTTAATTGGATACTAAGAGTATTTTTGATATTTGATATGTTTCTTATTTAGATACACAGAGGTAGCCAACAAGAAAAACAAATGGGTGGCTCAGTGCCTGTGGCTCAAGTAGCTAAGGTGCCAGCCACATACACCTAAGGTGGTGGGTTCGAATCCAGCTGGGGCCCGCCAAACAACAATGATGGCTGCAACGAAAAAAAATAGCAGGGCATTGTGGTGGGTGCCTGTGGTCCCAGCTACTTGAGAGGCGGAGGCAGGAGACTTGCTTGAGCCCAGGAGTTGGAGGTTGCTATGAGCTATGCCACGGCACGGCACTCTACCCAGGGGGACAGCTTGAGGTTCTGTCTCAAAAAAAAAAAAAAAAAAGAAAAAGAAATGGAAAAATCTTACTGTGTCAGCACTAATGGAGGAAATAAATGTGAAAAGACGTGAGGAAGGAAGGAGTCGTTTTCAGCACAAAATCCCTTTGAACGATTTAGCAATTAACTATGTGCATGCATTATTTTAATAATACAAAATTTAAGAAGAGGTGATGTGAACATTGATCTAATATAGCACATTGTTTCAGGATGTTAACTATTTATTTTCATCACAATTTAATACATAACCATTAGCAACTTGAGAATAACAGAAAAGCACACGTACACTCACCTCAGCCCCCTGGACTTTCTTAATGAAAATGGAATTATGGCCTGAGTGTGGCCGTGCACACCTGTAATCCCAGAGACTCCAGAGACTGAGGTGGGAGGATGGCTTGAGCCCGGGAGTTTGAGGTTGCACTGAGCTAAGATTGTGTGATTGTGCTGTGCACTCCAGCCTGGGTGATAGAGGGAGACCTCATCTCCAAAAAAGAGATAAAGCAAAAGGTATTAAGGAGCAATTGCAAATACTGACTACAATTTTGTGGGGGAGGGGGTCAGGATTACTTACTCATGAAAAGAAATGGTCGTAATGACAGTTAACATTTACCTTCATTCTGACAGCGTCCTCCTTAGTGCCTTGTATATGTGACCCCTTTTATTTCCCTGATGCCATCAGGAGATGACTGCTGGTGCAGCACCCATGTTACAGATGAGGTAACCCAAACCCAGAGTGTTTTAAGAACTTGCCCAAGACACGTTGCTTCTAGGTGGCCGGCTCGCGAAATGAACCCTCACATTGAATGGATAGGTGTGACCAAATGTTGTCACCTGGATTTTGATTGCGTTACGTCATTAAAGGTAAATGACATGCTATGACGCCTTCCATCCTTGAAAGGTCCTTTAGGTTTTATTCTGCATTCAGAGTAACATGTGCCCTCTGTTGATCAGTCCTTATTCATCTTAATTTGCTCAGAATCATTACAGATGAAATGAATTTTTAAAATACATTTTTAAAAGCAATTTTGAGCCATTTTATCTCTGCAGAGAAATTGAGACAACAGCACGGAGAGTTCCCATATACCCCATTTCCAGTCCCCCCTACTATGGACATTTTACGTCACTCCCTGGTCTTTGAGTGTAGGCTGTGCACGGTGACTTCCTCCCCGAACTGCCAAGGTACACACATTTTATTAAGGGGGAAAAGCTGCATTGAATCTATAATACTCAAGTCCTCTGCAGCTGCAAGAGGTGCTCACTGTGACTTGTGTTCGCCTTTTGTTATTGACACATGCTGCGTGTTACAACTTGAATACAGTGTTTTTCTTTCTTAAAATGTATATCCGTTTTTCTGGCACCCTCTGTATATGAGGTTCATAATGTCGTCTCCAGGTCTAGCCCACTACCACCTGGATCCTTCTAGCCTCCTCCTCTTGTTAAATGAATCTTTTCACTCCAAAAATAATAATCCAGGCTCAAACCACATGCAGTCCACTAACTCACTGGTTATCGTGTACCAGTCGATAACAGCAAAATTATACCTCTGTGGGAAACTGCATCACCAACAAAGGTACAAAAATGAAAATAATTTATTTTCCCTTTAGTTTTATAACCTTTACAGATTTCCAGATTGCCTTAGGTCACCATTGTGACCCCCTTCCCTGTAGTGTGGCAGTTTCATACACTCACACTGCTCTGTCACATTCAACATTTTCTCCTCAGGTCCCTTGATCCCCTAAATGGCATTTTAAAATTTGCACACATTAAGCTTCATTTTTTGTTTTGTTAAGTCTTGACAAATGCAAGATGTCACGTATCCACCATTACAGTTTTATACAAAGTAGTTTCATTGCCAAAAAAATCCCCTGTACTTCACCTGTTCAACCCTTTTCTCCACCCAAGTTCCTGATAACCCCTGAGCTTTTTGCTGTCCTGGGAGCTTTATCTTTTGCAGAGTGTCGTGTGATTGGAGTCACACAGTGGTAGTCTTTTTAGATCAGCTTCTTTCTCTTGGTGGTATGAGTTTGAGGTTCCTCCACACTGGCTCATGGCTTGCTAGCTCACTTATTTTTAGGGTTAAATACTATTCCATTACGTGGGGGTACCGCAGTTTGTTTATCCGTTCACCTTTGAAGGTAATCTTGGTTGTTTCCAGTTTGGGCAATAATGACTAAATATATTTTAAACATTCACATGCATTTTTTTTTTGTGGATAGGTTTTCATATTAATTGGGTAAATACTTGGGAATATAACTACTGAGCATCATGGTAACACTATATTTTAGCTTTATAATCAAGCAAAGTACCATTTTGTACTCCTATCAGCCTATTCTGTATCCTTGAAAGAAGTTGGTATTGTCAGATTTGGGGGATGTTAGCTGTCCTAAAGTTGTTTAGTGGTACATCATTGTTATTCCAAAGTATAATCATGTTTATCAGATACCACTTTAAGGTATAATGTTGTTAAATTTCTATTTGAGATGGTTTCTGCCTAGAAGTCTCTGAATCAGCGTCTTTAAAAATCTTATTCCAGAAAGTATGAAGACTTTGAAAAGTCTTTGAAAAGAAGCATAGCAATAGAGCAGACGAAATGTGTGTATGTGGGGGGGAGGATAGACTCAGGTGATAGAACCCTGAGTTTTGGGAAGTGTGTTATAAAGTGATGGGGTCTTGGAGTCTCCCTTTGAAAAGTGAGAAAAAAATGGGCTCTGAGTGGCATAGGAAGTAAACTCTTCTCATAGTAGAGGATCACTGGACGATGGCAGATGGTAAAACCCGGGAAAATGAGCTTTGTGAGTCACATGTGACAGGCAAAGAGTTCACTTGTTTAATATTTAAACAGCCTTAAATGCAGTGCCTATTATCTTTCTCTCGCTCCCATATCAGTGGCTTGCCAAGAAGTCCTGTCGGCGTGGACCCCTGACACGTCCCTCAGTGACCCCTTCTGCGCCACCCGTTTCTGAGTGGCTGATGGCAACAGCCCACTCTCCTCAATCTTGTAAACTTCAGTTTCATTTTTCTCACTGAAGCCAAAATGATCTTTAAAAAACACATAGGTAAATTTCTCAATGGCTTCTCTCCCTGTGAACACTGGAACTTTTGCACAGGGTTTAAAGACCTTGCAAGAACTCACATTTTCTTAACAAATCTTCCGTACCTTGAGGACATTCCCTAACCTTGTTCATATGATCTGGGCGTCTTGAAATGTCAAAGTCACTGATGTTTAGTGTTTATGACATCTAGGGTGTATAAGTTTTTGGGAACAAAGATGATATTTTGCACGTGTTCATTCGTAGAAGGGAATTAGAAGTGATTATTTGGATGAATACATAGTGGATAAAATTATGTTCATTACAATACCATTTATAATGAAAAGAAAAATATTCAAATGATAGGAAATTGTGAAATAAATTAGTATAGAACTGTGCAGAGGACTACCATACAGCAATTAAAATTATGGTTTGATTAAAAATGACCTTTTAAGTACCTGCATTATAACAAGTTATAATAAATAAAAATGTTTATATTCTGTGTTTCAAAGATTATTAATAGATACACACTGGCCCTATAGAAGAGTTTGGGGAAAATGAATCAAATCCTCAGAGTAGCAGAAGTATGTTTTTACACTTTTTAGATTATTTTTCATACATTACACGATTAATAATGAAGTTGCTTATTTTATTAAGAAATCCTTGTAAAACATACATTTGTTTTTAAGATGGTGATGCACAACTCAGAAGTCGCTGGTGATTGCCCAGTTGCTTGATGGTATAGGATCCCTTTTCACTCTGACAACAAAAAAGGTCCTAGTTGGATACTTATGCACATAGAATCAAAATTCCAATTCTAAATAACACAATATCTCTAATGGTAAATGAGAAGACGCAAACAAAACAATTACTTGCTGCCTATGGAGTTTCCCCACTTCCATACCTGGGGGTGCCGACCATTCTCCTTCCAAATGCTCTTAGTTACATATCCCCCAAGAAGCATTGTGAAAATGGATAAGAGTAAGGAAAAGACAGAGTTAACTTTCCCCATCTCCACTCGAATTAGGTCATTCACAACTGAGGAGAAGCCCAGGTTTTGTTGTTAGACACAGAGCCAGAAACAGCTGTGAGATTTAAAAGTGATCCACCAGCAGCAGTGACATCAGCTCCAGGCTTGGCCCTCTGTGAGTGAAGCTGTCACTGTCCCTCACCCCAGGTGAGTAAGAGTTTGCTCATTATTACATTTGTTCTGCCTTGACTCAGAAAATAAAACCACTGTGCAAACTTACACAGAATCTCCATGCTTAACTGGTACCTATCAGCCACGGAGACCTGCTGCCAGCGTGCTATTCAGCTCAAGGAACAACAGCGACAAAAGAATGTATTCGTTTCGGAAGATAGAATCGTGAGAGATAATTATGGAAGAACAGCCCCCAAAGTGTTTAAACCTTATATTATTCCCGCAGGAAATTAGCTTCTTAAATCCCTTCTTCTTTTTAGCCTTGATAGACGCAAAGAACACCCTCCTGAAAAACAGCCAGGAAGCCTTGTGCGCGCCTTCTCATTAGGAAACCAGCCTGCTGCTCCTCCTGAGGATCCGGGCTTCCTGAAAGTAATGAAAGCAAAGGAAGGGAATTCTAACATGCGTTTTATGGTTGATAAATATGACTTATAAAGTATCTACCATATCTTTGGACATCAAATATAAAACTGAATTTTAAATGAGAATAATCAGATTCCCCAATATCTGAAAAACTTATGAAAAATGCTATTATTCTGCCTTAAGGAACTGTTTCTACCTAATGATATCAACTTATTTCATTTTTTTATTCATTATTTTATGTACTGTAGAAAAGTCAAATAGAAATACTGTTGTAAAAGCTTCTGTCTTGTACCGAAGGGCATGAGGTTTTCTCCACGGTCACCTGGGACCCAGTCTGGAACGTGATGTTAGGATTTAACTTACAGGATTTATCCTGGTCACCTTCTCTCCCTTAGTCCTGCTAATTAGATCACGAGCTCCATGAATGTCTTTAATACGTATATGTTATGTGATTTCATGACCATTGTACTCAGATCACATCTGTATCAAAGAGTATGTTTCCAAGTGTTTTATGTCATTAAGCATTTGAATTACACACACAGTATCCAGTGTTTGGAACCCAGATATTTTCATACAGATGAAGTCATCTTTGTTTTCAGCTCTTTGCAAAAGTTCCCTACCTGTTAATAGGGAATGCCACACCTGACGCTCTATAATGGGAGTAGTTGCATGAAAATCTCAGTTCTATTCAATAAGTATGTACTCCATACCTATTATGTCAGGCTTTTCACATCCTTCATTTCATTTCATCATTTCTAAAGTGCATAAAGTTGATATTATCACTCAAATTTTGGAAAAAGTATGACTGAGACTAAGAGAAGTTAATTCAGTGGACTTAAAGTAGCAAATGGCTGAGTGGGAGCTACTCCCAAACTGAAATGTCAAACTCTACCACCCTACTTCATTCCTTCTAGAAATAATTTAAGAGAGAGTTTGGTGTAATAGAAAATGCCTGGGCCATTTTGAAATGAGTCCAAATCTAGCCTTGTTGTTTGTTGTCTGAGTAAACTACGGAGCTTTTCAAGCCTCATTGTCATCTGCAGACAGCGCCTTGCCTAACACTGCTTAAGTGTCACGTAAATAGGTCCTGTTACTACTTATACTTTTAGAACACTGATTATATTTTAAAATATTGCTAGCACATATAAAACATAAAATGTTTTCTCCAAGTAGAGATTTGGAAAGGAGGGATATTTCACAGTAGGTTAATAACAACATTTCATGCTTCTCCCCAGTAAATTCGATAAAAATGTATGTGTTGTCTCAAAGAACAGAAGTACATTGAAAATAATGTAACAAATAAAAATGGGGATTAGGAGTTGATAAAATGCCATAGGTATAGGAGATGACAAAATGTTTGAAAACACATATACCGCTCAAAGGGGGGGATGAGGAAGAGAACTTTGAAGATGACCTCTAAGCCATGAAATTCTGCCACAAAACAAAGACAGGGAAACCAGCAAGGAACTCAGATCTTCACTCCAAGAGCAAAAAAAAAAAAAAAACAAACAACACATTGCATGGCAAATAAAAACAAATTAGGATTAAAAACATCACCAATGACATAAAATCCCCTAGAAATTAGAACTAGTTACAAAATAGGAAATTAAGTTAATAGAAAATAAAATCATGGAGCAACTGGAGAATGGGCAGAAACGTGTCGAAAGATGAATAAATATGTAAAGAATGACTTAGGACCTAAAGGAAAAGGCACTGAAGTCCAGATGGGGGTCCTAGTTTTTGAAGTGACAGATGTCTGTCCCATATTAAATAGCTCAGTATTTCCAAAGTTGAAAGAGCAATTAAGCTTTTAGTTTGGGAGACATTACAGAGTCTCAGGAAGAAAAAGCACAAACCCATCTGTAGAGAAGTATTCTGTGCTTGCTGAAAAATGGGCAGAATATGTAAAGCAACTCTTGTGTGTGTTTCCTTATCTAATTGAAGGCATAACATACATACATATTACAAGTATCATTACAGACGCCTAGGTGCGTTATGCATGTCGCTAAGTAATAAGATCTGTGTTTCCTATATCCAGATATATCCTAGTATTAGTTTACTGAAATATAGTAATGTGGTAAAAGTGAAAAATTCACCTAAGTGATTCTCTGGAGATTCAAGGATCTCTTTTATTTATGAATGACAAGCTGTGGCAATACATGAATGATGGCTATTGTGATCTAGACAGCGACTCCACAGGCACCACTCATTATACAAGCACCCGGGGAGAGAACTGTTTACAAAACCAAATAAAACTGTGCCATCATTTAGCAATATCCTAATATTAATGTTCAACAGTAAGTCAATGTCGTGATAAGGAAAAGGGGGAAATTCCGTACGTTACTACTGGGATTTGATCATGGCCTGACAGCTGTATAGTTTCTTTCATGCAATCAAAGCAAAGTGATGTGGTGACTCAGTGGAGATGCTATGTGTGAAAGAAGGGAAGATCACTCCTCTCTAATGGCCGCTAAAGTATGAAGCAATTGGTAGTAAACTGCATTGATTACGTGTGTAAAGAAGACCAAGAAATTTTATTGGAAGATCTGTGTATGTTTTCTGTTCAGTAATACTTTCTGGCGGTCGGTGGCATGTGTCCTGGCACCCAAATATTCTGTGCATCTATTGTGTGCCTTGAAGGAAAAGTATAATATTTGTACCATGTGTCCAAATATTCTGTGCATCTATTATATGCCTCCAAGGAAAGATACAATATTGCGTTCAAGAAATATTTCTCGGATGGCTATATGAAGCTGTGAGTCCCACCTTGCCTGGGGATAGCATCTCTGCTGGAAACCGCAGGGGATCATCCTCCTTTGAGTTCCTTTGATCTCCTGTACGTGCAGCACACACAGTCCCACACATTATTAGTGATTTATCCTTGTTCATAATAATGATTACAATTGTAAATACCTCATTTAGAAAACTGATACAAAAATGGAAATCTTACACATTTAAGTTTTAAAACATCCTCATTATATTGAAACTAAAGCTTATGACTTAGGGAAGAATTTTATCTTTACTATTAACCATCTTAAAAGCTGCAATAGTCCGTTTAGTGCTGAGTTTCTCAGGAAATAATGGTAAAGATAAAAGTGCAGGAAGGAAAGCTGGCACACCTGTATCTGAATGCTGCTATTCAATGTTTTATGAGAAAGATTTTTATTTCCCATTGGGTTAAAAATATGTTGGTTTTACAAATACATTTTTAAGCTTAAGATTATTTTTCTGTGGCAATACATTTCTAAGGTATGAGCCATGGTGTAAATATGTTGACTGATTTCTCAGGAATATCTATCATAAATTGAAGACTACCTCTGCAGTATTTTATTGAAGACAAGTTATTTTTAAAATTGTATCTCTTCTGATTTATTACTTAACATTCTACATTTTAAAATGTCCGAGTCTTCTGGTTAAATAATTTATAGCCTACCCATCTGTTATTTGAGCTGCATACAAAGTAACATTGCCCATATTTGTAGTGATACACTTGTCAGTGTACACTTTGAAGATACATGGTGAAAATATTAAATTATAAACATAATTTTCCTTTTAATTTATTAGGATGATCTATTTCATAATTTATATTTCCAATTAATGGTCCTTTGAAATGGCTTACGTTATTCAAATTTACAAATAAATATTAATCTACTACAGCTTTTACAAATGAGTAAATTGAGGTGTATAGAGATGAACTTGTTCAAAGAACCTTTAGCAGGAAAAATAATGATTGAAAAACCAGGATTCATACTCAGGTATTTCAGGTTTCCTAGACAGGGCTCTTATCCCTGAATGAAACTGCCTGTTGTCTCCCTTCCGCTCTGCAGATTATTGGTACAATTGGTGGTTATTTATACCAAGAAAGGGGCAAACATTTTCTAATCATGACTTACACTGTTTTCTATGCTCCGAAAAATATTTGCAGTCTGTTCTAATATAAAACCTCTTAAAACAAAATTTTCTCTGCTGCTTACTTGTTGCATGGAAAAGTTTGCAACCAAATAAATGCATGTCATTTTGTACATGTTGTAAAAACAGGAAAAGAGATACATTTTGTACAAAACATGTACAAAATATAAAGCGTGTGGTGTGACTTTTCACAGGCATGCACACACACACACGTCATGTGGTTGTCATAAGAGTTCAGAGTCTAACATGGAAGAAAATGGTCACCAGTGAAAGGAAATATCACTTAAAATATTTAAGGAAGTAAATTAATATCTCAGTTGGAAGAAACACAAGCTGTTAAAACGCTAACTGTTTTCGCTGGTGTTCTGTGATACTTTGAAACTATATCCAGAGTCATTTTTTGAAAAGTTACTTGTAAATATACAACACATTGCATAGTTTCATGATTACTGAGTGGGAAGCACAGTTTATGACACTATATTTTTATACATACAGTCTAATTTATAACTTGGCTATTCAGGTCAGCTATTAAAATGTGTAAATGGAGGAAAACAATACTTAAATCCAAAAATTACATCATCTTAAATTTCTAGGGTCCTAGCAAATATTTGTTGTCAAACACATTTGAACAAAGTTTATTATTTTCATGATACTTCTGTAAAATTTCCACAGGTAGAAATATAACTGCGTGCACTGGGATTAACATTACTCAGATACATGATGAGGGAGATGTGAGTTTAGAGCTGACTTCTTTAAGAATAACCCATCATGGCTTGGTGCCTGTGGCTCAATCGGCTAAGGTGCCAGCCACTTACACCTAAGGTGACAGGTTCGAATCCCCAGCCCGGACCCGCCAAACAACAATGATGGATGCAACCAAAAAATGGCCGGGCGTTGTGGCGGGCGCCTGTGGTCTCAGATGCTTGGGAGGCGGAGGCAGGAGACTCGCTTGAGCCCAGGAGTTGGAGGTTGCTGTGAGCTGTGATGCCATGGCACTCTACCCAGGAGGGTAGCTTGAGGCTGTGTCTCAAAAAAAAAAAAAGAATAACCCATCATACTAGGCATTTTAGTTTGGAGTAGTATGATTACAGTTCATGACCACTGTGCAAAATATTTGTTTATACATTTTTATCTTTGGTCGTAATCTGATCCCGTAGTAATCATACCACCAAACGCTGAACCTTGGAATGCATTCAAAATGAGGGAAAAATTAATCCCTTGTATCCTTTTCCATTTGAAAGCCCTGGCTGGGGACCAGGACTTTTCTCCAATCAATGGCAGGACACAGGTAAGTGCAGACCTGTGACTAGGACAGGAATCCAGAATGTCCCTGTTGCCCTGTGTCTGCCGTCAGGCTGACCACTTATTCAATTGTGGTGCATGGAAGTGACTTTCAAAGTCTTTTCCTAATTATTTCATTCAGGGATGTTATCTAGAAGAATATTGTGAATTCCATCTTAATTTTAAAATATACATTTTATCTCAGTGAATTTTGTCATTTTCAGGAATTTTAATGTCTCTTGTCCTGTTTTATTTGCCCTGTCACTGATACTAGTAATGAGATAAAGGCACCCACGTTCATCCAGTGTTTGTGGGTGCTGCTCCCATAAAAATCTTCATTGGTGTGCCAGGTCAAAGATGAAAACTAATAACGATTCCATACTACTCTTTGATAGTTTGCTTTCTGAGTTTCATCGCTAGAACTTGCACTACATCTTTCCTTTTCTGTGAGTACCTTTGACAATGTCGATAGCTATTAAATATTCGTAGCAATAAGTTTTGTTTCCTACTGAATGTTTTGTTACAAAATAGAAGGAAATGCATTTATGAGTAGTGTTTAGTTTTTATGTGGATTTCTGTAACACTTTAACCATCCAAGGAATTAAGACAATAAAAGCAGTGGTCTCCAGTCCACAGGCCACGGGCTGGTGCGAGCAAGTCCGGGGCCTGTTGTAAACTGGTCAGACAGCAGGATGTGAGTGGCAGCCAGCCAGGGAGGCTTCATCTGTGTTGACAGCTGATCCCCGTGGCTTGTGTCACCACCTGAGCTCCTCCTCCTGTCACATAAGCCGTGGCCTTAGCGTCTCACAGGAGAATGAACCCTATCGTGTGTGTGAGGGATCTAGGTTGTGCCTCTTCGGAGGAGAATCTAATGCCTGATGATCTCAGGTGGAGATGGAACGTGCTTTATCATCCCCGAATTACCCTCATCTGTGGAAAAACTGTCTTCCATGAAGCTGGTCCTTGGTGCCAAAAAGGCTGGGCACCACTCTTGTAATGGTCCCTAACACACATGATTTTAAGTATATATTATTTCATTAAAAAGAACAAAAAAGATTGGGATCATCATTTGAAAGCCGGAAAATGTTGATTTGTAAAAATGTGTGTTCCCAGGAAAAAATGCTAAAAGAAGTGAATTAAGCAGGTCACAGGATGAGGCGAGTTCTTAGCAATGTTGTTCATACAAAAGGACATAAATTCAGGTTATTTGGAATCATTCTTGGTAAGCATTGTGCGGAAATATTACTGCAGGTGAAGACCTCTCAGACAAAGCTCCAGGGGACAGTGTAGCCCGAAGTCAGCTTTGTTCAGGGGGAAATAGTGCAAACCTAATTCCTAGGGATGACATTGGACTGGGTGTGGACTCGGTGGAAGGGTGGCCCCCAGGTGTCCATGTCCTTCCCTGGAATCTCTGACTCTGTGGTGTCGCATGGCAGAGGGGAATTCGTGTCCAGATGGAAAGAAGGTTGCTACTCAGCCAACGGTCAGAGGGACAGTTGAGCCTGGATATTCCTGCTGGGCCTAGTAGAGTCACATGACTCCTGAAAGGCTGAGAACCTTCCCTGGGTGTGGCCACACAGATGGGTAATGATGGGAGACAGTGCAGAGCAGACTCCATCCCCCATTGCTGGCTTTGAAGCGGGAGGTAGGAAGGAGGCTGCCAGCCAAGGAATGCGGGCGGTCTCCTGAAGCAGGAAAAGGCAAGCCGGCAGGTTCTCCAGGTGAAGATAAGGGGAAGAACACAGCCCCGCTGACCTCACGATTTACTCTGTTGTAACTGTGTTGTGATTCTGACCTGAAGAACTGTAGTATGATAACTGTGTCATTTTCTGTCACCAGTCTGTGCTAATTTTTCCCCCTTTTGGCAGTAGAATTCTCACTGAGTAAGGTAGAAGTGTCAGACCCTCCAGGTTAGGTGGTTGCCTCTCATGCAGGAATAGCACTGTGGATTTGGAGAGAGCATATTCTTCCTGAGACAGCTGAGACTCCTTCATTCTTAGCTGTCACGTGCCATCCGCTGGTGTGTCTGGGCTGGTCCATCCCTTAGTGTGTCACAGTTCAGTTCTCTCCTTTCCCCCGTCTGTCTTTCCTCTCTGGGTTTAAGCTGCCTCCTAACAGGTCTCCACTGTACAGTTACACACACACCCCCTGTCTCCCACCCCTTAAATCTGGAGTTGGGTCCTAACTTGAACTTGATCCTGTCAGTTCTCTTCCAGTGAATACTTGTCCGTCATTTCCCATTACCCACAGGACAAAACGAATCTCCTGAGAGCATGTTCAATCTTGCTTCCAGACACAGGTTCCTCCCCAAGGTTTGTGTCTTCACCTATTATTTTGGCTTCTCCTCTTTTTTAATCTCAGTTCTCAGCTTAAGGGTCACTTCCTCCAGAGACCTTGCCCTTCACCTTCTACACAAAGATATCCTTGGCACTTGTAATAGTTAATTCCCTGCACTGGTGGGCAGTGAGGCTCGCCTGCTCAACCCCGTATTCATACCACCTAGTGTATCGTCCAGCACCAGAGGATCGCTCAGGGTTTGTTTCAAAATTGGATGAGTTGATGAATAAATAAAGGAATATTTATGATCCATGAAGAGCATTTTAATATGTTGCTTTTTGTCCGATTGAATACATTCATGAAAAGGGAGAGGTCAAAGATACATAAGAAAATATGGCTGGTGAGTATTAATACAGTAGTGTTTGGGCCAGGAATGAGAGTAAGTTTGTTTTCTGTGGTGCTAATGGCATTCCTGTGTTGAGCCTGCTAATCATGAATGCAGAAGCTTAAACTATTCCAGATGCAAAAGGGCATCCGAGTGGATATTCCTTACCCAGAAAGACTCGGCACCTCACAAATGGGGAAAACGCATCTGCTGGGTCCTAAGCACTTATTTCATATCCTGCCAATCACTCGTACACTGGAGAAAAGATGGTATAAATTCTAATTTTGCAAATGACTGAGGTTTATAATTCTTGCTCCCTGCTGGTTTACAAGTTATCATCTTTCAGTCCTGTTGAAAAATCAACACTCCTTGTGGAGAAAGATGTTTCAGTGTGCTTTCATATTGTAAATTAATTCTAAGTACTTAAAAAAATCCGAAATAGAGAAGAATCTACAGGTGACAAACCAAACCAAAGAGGGAAACACAGACTCAGACAGCAAGACCCCGGTCCTCTGGTGAGTCCTCACTGATCTCCGGCTGCTCTGATCCTTTCAACATGTAGCATCTGTGCGCACAATTTAGCATTTAATTACATGGCTCCTTGTATCAGCAGCCATTGAGTTTCAGGTTCACAAACCATTTCACCCAAGTGTAACTCAGTTACTAAGTATCAGTAGACTGAAGGAAAAAATATAAACACAGTGGATGTATCAAAATATGCCAGGAAAAAATAGGCCTTGGTAACTTCGAGAATCTGGGTGGGGACTCATCCTTCTCCCAGGACTAAGACGTCTTGGGAAAGAGAATTAATATTGGGAGCTGGACTGTGAACACATAATACTAGTGGTAAGAGTTGGAGTAATTCAAGCCTCTCAGAGGTGTGCCAGCATGGTGCACTGATCTGCAGTGGGTGGACGGGCATCCCTGTAGGGGGTCAGCCGGGGCAGGGAGAACAGCAAAGCAATGCCCTTCTTCCCACCTGACGATATTGCTTGGCAGTAAATTTGAAATAACCATATACTGTGGGCATCGGAGTCAAGGTAAAACCAGTGCCATTCCTCTGAAAATATGATTGTGAGAAGTAGAATCTAGAAATAACCCTCTAGAACAGTAGTTCTCAACCATCCTAATGCCTTGACCCTTTAATACCGTTCCTCATGTTGTGGTTATCCCCAACCATAAAGTTATTTTGCTACTATTATGAATCATAATGTAAATATCTGATATGTAAGAGACCCCCAAGGGGGTCATCGCCCACAGGTTGGGAACTGCTGCTCTAGGAGGTTATCCGTGTATTGTCAGAAGATGTTTCTAGTGTGCATGCAAGACTGGTAGCATGAGCTGATACATTGAATACTCTCTGGGTTTACTAGGGTTGCTGTATCAAATTATCACAAACCAAGCAGCCTTGACCATCAGAACTTACTTCCTCACAGCTCTGGAGGCCAGAAGTCTAAAATCAAAATCTCAGCAGGGCTGTGCCCCCTTTGCAGGCGCTGCAGAGGGACCCTCTCCACCCTGTGTCTTAGCTTTGGTATCAGCTGGTGGCAGGATAATCCCAACATTTGTGCTTTGTTCTGCCTGTGCACGTGTGTGTCCAAATTTATCTTTTTTTATAAGGACACTTGTCATTAGTTTAGGGGCTCACGCTACTCCATTGTGACCACATCTTAACTAATTACATCTGCAATACCCCATTTCCAAATGAGGTTACCTTCTAAGGTATCTGGGAACTTCAACATAGGAATTTTGGGGGGAAATGATTTAACTGATAAACCAAAATCATGTCTGACAACAAGAAAAGGGTCAGGGGTGAATCTAGATTTTGGGGGGGCTGAGAAATTAGAAGAATGGAATTGCCATTTGCTGAGCAAGGGGAAACTCAGAGGGCCCAGTGGGTGGGGAAAATCCAGTGTGTGGACCTGGAAAGACTGACATTGCCGGACCAGAGAAGTATATTATTTATACCAAGGTCAGGGGTCCCAAAAACCAATAAAGCAATAAGCCATACAATAGTCATCTGATTCTCTGTCTCTGGAAATTTACATAAATAACTCCATGTCTGTCTACTGTGTGAGAAAATGTTATGAAATTGATTGCATAAGATAATTTTTAGCTACCTATAGCATTTATAATTTTATTTAAAATGCCTCACTGGTAAATCATGGTATGTATTAGAGAGTTATGAAAATGAGGGATTTTTTCTCCTCCCTAAATAAATGTAGCTTACGCATTTTGTCTCTGAGTTAGTTAATCATTTCAAGCCTTTTTTTGGCAAGGGTTTATTGACTGGGGATGGGATCTGGCAAAGAAGCTTTCCTTAGGGGAAGAGGAAATGGAGGAAGAATAGATGCATTGTGTACTGCTAGACTATTTTTTCTTTTAAGAGGACATTGCTGTTTTATTGGTGGAAGTAACCATGGAATTTGACAATTAAAAGAAAGAATAAGTAAAATTCTAGGTGACAAGAAGTGGAGTTCTGTAAAAAGCCACGTCAAGCATGAATAATATCTTGAACATTCAATTCATCGGCCTGGATGCGCTTCCTCCCAGACCCCTGCTGTAATCGTATTTAAACGTTTGAAAGCTTTCACGCTTGCACAGAAAGGCCCGGGAAGGAGCATCACAGGACTTTGCCCTCTCTCTTACATTTTCAGACCATGTGATAATGAAATATTCATGTATTCATCGATTTTACCAATATTTTTGAATTATCTCAAAATGGAAAGCAAAAAATAAGTCTCAGAACTAAATTTGATAGTTACAAATTAGTGCTAACAGTCATTAAGTGATGGATTTTTAAAAATGCACATATTTAGACAAATTTAAAATCTTATGTATGTGTATATGCTTTAAAGAACATGGGATCTTGGTATCTAAATCATTCAGCACTGCTTGGCGGCTTTTGAGAGTAGAACATTGCGATAATTATTATCTGTCCTTCTTAACTATGTAATTAGAGCATTGAGTTTGGCAGTCATGCTCTCATTTGAACTGATTATCATTGGAGAATAAAAAGTTGGAGACCGCATGGTCTAGAGAAGAGAAAAGAGAATTGATGGTGAGAAATTCTGGTTTCATTCCCAGAGTTAGAATAGCTCCATCATATGACTTGGAGAGCAAGTCAATTAATTCTATTTGTAGAATGTTAAATGCAGTCACCCACTTTCTTGGCATGGCGTCCACATCTCTGATCCCGTTTGACCAGAGTGAAAGCAGAATGGCTGCATTTTGCCTGAGTAGAGCCAGAGCAACGCAGGACGTTTCATCATGCAGCAGTCAGAAACTAGGGGTGATGAGCAGGATATGTTCTGAAGACTGAGATTGGTACTATGCAAGAAAGGTACGGATCCTAAGGTTTAGAAGTAGTGAACTGATAGGACAAATGTGAATTAGGAGGCCAGAAAGAGTTCCTGTGTCCAAGATGTGTTTTCGTGAACCACATGCGTGGCAAAAATTACTTTGAAGGTGAAGGTGGCATTACTGTGCACTAAGACAGAGTGTTTCTATGGCAACGTTTGCCAAATACATTATCCAGGATACTTACCAGTTAAAATTGCACCTGTTACCCAGTGGACTCATAAGAATATTCTGTAATTTTAGTAACTTCACTGTAATTAGCCATCATGGTGGAAACGGCTGTGTTCTCTGTCCCCTTCTAGCCATTTCATTCCATTTGCTCTGCTGATACACAGTTCAGAACATACACCTGCTCTCACAGTCGCTCATATAACAATTTGATGTAATATCCACATTTTCTTGTAGCTGCACCGTCTTTCTCTTGTTTTGCTTCTTTTATAACCTGGACCTCTGAGGCCATTTCCTGGCTCTCATCCATCAGACGCCCCCACCTGTGCCGTGTTTGGTTTAATAATGACTGAAAATTATTATCTTAACCTTCTGGAGGCTGGAAGTCTGAAGTCAAGGTGTTATCAGAGCCATCCTCCCTCTGCAGCCTCAAGAGGAGGATATATCCATAGCTCTTCCAGCTTCTCCTGACCAGGCATTGCTTGGTTTGTGGGTGCACCACCCCAGTCTCTGCATGGTGTCCCCCCTGTGCGCCAGTGTCTTCATGCCATCTTCCCTCTTCTGGTAGGAACTCCCATCATATCAGATTGGGACCATGCTACTCCAGCGTAGCCTCATTATATCTGCAAAAAATATTATTTCTAAATAAGATCACATTCTATATATGTATTGGGGATACACAATTTATTGTATAACACTTGCATTCTGGGACTCCTAATGCTACCACCATCAGACTGTCCGAGGGTCTGTGTCTAATTTCTGGCATGGAACTATTAGTCAAGACCCTCTTTTAAGTGTGATATTTGCATATTTCCTGTGTAAACCCTATGTATCACTCAATATGCAGAGACCAAGGCTGACATAGTCAAAAGAAACAAATGTTTACGTTCATGTTTATCAAGAAAAATTGTCACTATCATTGTTTGTAGGTACTTTATGAGTATTCCCGTATTCATCCATTCAGCAGCTCCTAAAGGAATCATACCCACTTTACAAAGGAGAACATAGGCCTGGAGTCACACGGCCGTAGCCACATCAGATGTGACTCAGAACTTGCCTGTTCTCCCCTCAGCCCCCGGGCTCCAGGACTGCATATTGAAATGTCCTTCTAATGAGCAGTGACAAGCATATGGCAAGCGCTAAGTGGGGGAAACATGATCTAGACCAGGGGATAATGGGAAGCTGACAAACTAGTGACATGCTGTAATTCTAGTTGGCTTACCAAGGAAAGGTTATTTTTGAGAAACTTAGTTTTTATACAAGCAAATACAGGACCCCAACCAGAAACTTAAAGCAGTAAATGTAGGATGGGTCAGTGTCAATTTCAAACACTGGAGTGCAATGTATGACATTCAGTCCTGTAATGGTTAAAAACAGGCATAGCAAAGTGAGTTTTCCTTTCGATATGCAAGGATAGCTCAATAGTAGTAAATTAATGAATGAACCTAATATATTAATATTAATCAGAAGTAAAGCTTTATGGCCATCTCAACCAGATGTTCAAAATACACTCGATAGAGTATAATGCCCAATTATAACTAAAATAGTTCTCTGAACAGAATAACATAGGAGGGAAGTTCTTTAACTTTTTAAGGAGTTAGTAATGAGAATATTATCTTTACTAGGGAGATATTTAAAGTAATTTCCATTAAAATCTGGGATATTATGGTTTATACCATGATGACATAATGGTATCCATTCAACAGTATATTTGACATGCTAGACAATCCTTAATTTGGGGAGGGGGTTAAAAGGATATGAAAGCAAAAAACATGCCATTATTTGTAGATTTTATAATCTATATACCCAGAAAACCCAAAGGAATAACTGACAAGCTATTATAACTAATACAACGAGTCCATTAAGATATTCATATCAAATCTCAAAATACAAAAATCAATAGCTTTCTTTTATACCAGCCATAAAAACACTAGAAAATATAATAGTAAATGCAATCCCATTTGAAAGAATAATAAAATGATAAAAAGACACATAGGTAGTATCCTAACAGGAATATGTAAAACTTTTTAGGGGAAAACTATATAATTTTATGTAAGTCCCTAAGGAAGACCAGGGTAAAGGAGATGTGAATGGGAAGGGTCACTAATAAACACGTTTCATGTTCTTCCACTCAAAAACCCAAACAGGATTTTTCAGGGGTGGCCAAAAAAATTGATTTGAAAAAATGGCATGTAAGTGTTAATTGAACAAAACAATCTAAGGCAGTTTATAAAATATCAGCAATGATAATTAGTTGTAGTATACAGAGGCACTGTGCTGGGTTTATTTGCATGGGTTATCTTGTTCAGTTCTTACTCAATAGAAACTACATATGTGAGAATTTCACATATGGGAGAAAGAGAAAAAAGACATTTTTCCTTATGTGCTATTATCTTAATGCTATTATCTTTGGCTGATAAATGGAAAAACATAAACATAATGAAATTAGATTTTTGTCTTCACACCATAAACATAAGTTCCAGATGGATTAAAGGCCTAAATATTCTAAAAGTATAAACTATTAAATAAAGTTACTATAACGTGGTCATTGCTGGAGTTGAAGCAGTCCTTTACAGATTTAGCAAAGGAAGAAGGGTCCTTAGCACTGTCCTGAGCAAACAGTTATTAGGCGGATTTAATCTTGATGTAGGAATAACTTTAATAGACAAATCGGGAAAGTTTTGAGTCCTGAATATCTAAGACATGTAAATATAAACATATGTGTGTGTGTGTATCTTTACATATTTTTACTTAATAAAAGTTATTTAAGGCTAAAATTGCTTATAAAAGTAGATAATCAGGTGGTGCCTGTGGCTCAAAGGAGTAGGGCGCCGGCCCCATATACCGGAGGTGTTGGGTTCAAACCCGGCCCCAGCCAAAAAAAAGTAGATGATCAAGCAGGCCAAAACCAACTATAAATTAAAAATTAGAGGTGTTCATTATGTAATGATTTCTGCCTTGAAATCATTTGAAAATCACCATAAATAGGATTTGAATATTGAAATATCACTGGACTTGAGGTATATCTTCTCCAAAGCAGTGCACTGGAAGGGAGTGGGGTCCTCCATGTGAACACATCAGATGCATTTGTTGGCTAATCGGTCTTGTTAATTTATAGGCCCCTGTCAATACACATTTCATTCATTTGCACTTGCAAGTAAAAGCACATTAAAAATTGAACATATTCTCAATTGGAGATAGAAATGTTTCCCCAACAAAATGCAACTATATTTCTCCTTCCAAATCGAAAACCCAAGAGTAAAGCTGTTTCAAATAATCTAATAAATAATCTTTTCTAACTCATCTTAAACCTAGAATCTATCCTGCTCAGGCATGTGCATATGTGTGCACATGTGTGTCCACACACACTGCAAGTCCTTTTTTAAATTATGGGGACTTGGGTAAAGTTCAGTGATTTCGAATATAACCAGCCCTGTATTTCAAATGTGGAGTTCATATAATACTTTTTACACTGCTGGTGGGATTGCAGACTAATACCGTATCTATGGAAAGAAGTACGGAGAATCCTCAAAGAGCTAAAAGTAGACCTTCCGTTTGATCCTGTGATTGCGTTACTAGGTATTTTCCAAGAAGAAAAAAAATCATTTTACCATGAAGACATTTATCCTAGAATATCATTGCAGCTCAACTCACAATTGGTAAAACACAGAATCAACCCGAGTGCCCACCAATATACGAATGGATTAATAAACTGTGGTACACATATACACTGTGGAATAGTATTCAGCCATAAAAATATGGAGACTTTACATCTTTTGTATTTACTTAGATGGAGCTGAAACACATCGTTCTTAGTAAAGCATCACAAAAATGGAAAGGCAAGTATCCAGTGTACTCAATATTTGTATGATAGATAGATAGATAAACCACCAATAGATAAACCAATAGATAAACCACTTCATGCCCACATGAGGAAAAAAAAAGCATTTAAGTTCAAGTGTGGGGGTTGAGTGGAGAGGGAGGGGGAGGGGAAAAGGGAGAAAGATTGGTAAGTGCTTACCTAATGGGTACAGTGGCAGGGTATGCAGGACAACCTGGGGTGAAAGATTCCACTACAAGTTGAACTTTACCTAACAAATGTGAACGATGTCATATAATCATTTGTGCCCTTATATTAATCTGAAATTTAAAGAAGAATCTCAAAATGCTCAAAATACAACCTACTAAGAAATTAAAAATAGACTTTACAAATGTTCTACCTAGTAAGTACATCAATTGCAGGTAGATTTTGGAACATTCATAACTGGAGGACCCACCTCGTGGTATGGCCACAGTAGCTGAGTGCATTGGTGTAGACATTTATAAAAATGGCTGAGATATATTGTTTCCTATATCATGAATCACGGTTACTAGTACTGTTGTGTTTATTTTACCTATGATTTATGTTCACTGTCAAATCTTGCTGAGTTGGTAATTAGTTGGGGACATTTAGCATGTCTGGATTATGGGCAGACTGATCTATGTGCAAGCATACATGACAGTTTTGCTTAGCTCTATTTATCTAGAACATTTTATAAATATATCATTGCTTAGATTAAGAAAATGTATTCATAGTAATAAAGATTTATTGTTTTTTTCTCTACATTTCAAAATCTTTAGTGATTTGCCCGCTGCCAAATAGTCTAGAACTCCTGTATCAGGATTGTGGGATCATTCCATCCATAACATCACAGCCAACTCCAGCTTGGAAGAATCTAAGTTGCTGGTGTGGTGTGACCTTATTGTTTAGGCATTTTTCGTTCTTATGGAGGCCACCCATTAGTAAGGTGGCCTTTTCTGTGACATTTTCATTACCATCCACTTTGGGCCCAACTCTATTTGACTGCTTCGAGAAAATGTTGTAACTCCAGCGCAATAATAATAATGCAGGTAAACCCTAAAATTTCCCTGGGAATCACAAGCTCAGTATGTTAGCACAATGGGGAACCTTCAGATAATTTAAGACAAATGTGTATTTATGGAAATGATTAAGGAAAAAAATGCCAAACTTTGAAGGATGACGAACTTAAGGCAAATCTATTTTCTTTATCATTTCATTTTTTTTAGTCTAGAATAAGCTACTAATTTTCTTTCGTGATGCCAGCCTAGGTCCACATTGTCTTTGCAATTTCATTTCTGTGCAGCATCTGAAAACACTTTGCCTCCCCGTCTCATTCTAGCCCTTCCTGGTTTTAGGGAAGAATTGAATTATCAACATCAACTAATTTTCATAACATTGCCCTGGAAAATCAGTCGCATTATTTTTCTGGGTTAGGTATCAGGGGATGTAAGGTGCAATGCTTTATTTATAACCACCTCAATGATATATCTGACGGAGAGCACCTTGGGAAGCCACATCACTTTATAAAGTATTAATAAATTAATAGAGTCATGGAAAGAAGTCTCCAGAAAATATGCAAATAGAAGAATTGCCCTTCGGAGAACAGTCTTACACTTTACTTTTCTAAAAGGGAGTTGTGACAGCTGTGGAAGTCAGTTGTGATTACTGAGAAAGAAAAAGTAGCCCCCTTCTTGCTGGGCTGGCCTGGGCCTCTGAGGCGCTCCTGTGGTTTCCGTGCATGGGCCTGGCATCTGCGGCTCGACCTTCAGGCCATCCTTTTGCACGTACACGATTGCTATAGTGATTGCTATAGTCATTTTCAACAAGGCATTAAATCTTTGGCAGTCTCCAGTATGTATTTATCTATTGATGGCAAAAAAAAGTCAACGTATTCCCCATTAAGTCTTGTAAATGGTTATTTGTCTTCTGCTGTGCTTTGCAACAACTTTGTGGCTGTGGTGAATGATCCATCAGGAGAGCTGTCTCCTCTCACTTTCCTGTGGTGGCTTCTCTCACCCAAGGTTCCTGCAGAGACCCCTGTGTTGTCCTGCAGCGGGGACATACGACATGGGTGGGCAGGGCCTTCCCTCCTCCTCTGATGGCTCTGGGAGGGAAACGAGGGATCCTCTGAGTAGAGGGCAGGGTAATGGTTTTCAGAAACAGAGCTAAAGACACATAGTAGGTGGTGAAGGAGGAGCTACCAGGATAAAATAATAGTTCATGTTTCATAGTTATCAGCAGAGATCACGACAGTCCTCGGTGTACTGAACACCTGTATACAGTAGATTCTTTTTCTATCTTTCCTTTTGTTCTGGGTTTTTGTTTCTCTCTTTGGCTTGGCTCTCTCTTTTCTCCTGGTCGTGCTCCAACCAGGAATCCCTCCCTGGTTTCGTCAGTCCCCTCAGCATCTGTCCGTAGCGTGACTGGAGAGTTTGGAGAAGGAGCTGGGCTTGTGTGATCTCACCCATCACTTCTCTGTGGGACCTTCCCCTGCATCACCCTGCTCCAGAGAGTGGACCAAAGGCAGGCTCTGTGGGTGGCCCAGCTGTGCATATGCTTTACCATCAGGATTCTTCTGGGCCACAGGTACGAGCCACAGTCTCCAGAGTCCACCTGACCCGCACTAAAAGTGAACCTTTCTTGTCCATCCGTGACCCCCTCTTCAGTCTCTCACTTGGATCTGACTTGGGCAGTGAACATTAGTGTAGTCCCCCAAATATTCACAGCCCAGGTTTGGGGAATTGATTACAATCATATGAAAGAAAGATCAACATGGAGAAGAAAATTGAAATCCACATATCATAAAATAACATGATAATGGGATGTGTGAAGGGTAGTGAACTTTTCTTGGTGAACCCAGACAGTTGAAAAAAGGAAAAAGGTTGAATTAGCCCCAGGCAAGTGAAAACTCATTCAGAATGTCTATTGATGGCTCAGCGCCTATGGCTCAATCGGCTAAGGCGCCAGCCACATACACCTAAGGTGGCGGGTTCGGATCCCCAGCCCGGACCCGCCAAATAACAATGATGACTGCAACCAAAAAATGGCCAGGCGTTGTGGGGGACGCCTGTGGTCCCAGCTACTTGGGAGGCAGAGGCAGGAGACTTGCTTGAGCCCAGGAGTTGGAGGTTGCTGTGAGCTGTGATGCCATGGCACTCTACCCAGGGGGATAGCTTGAGGCTCCGTCTCAAAAAAAAAAAAAAAA
>CAUYQV010059856.1:0-33663 GCA_963574575.1 Galagoides demidoff
TTTAAGAATTTCAGTAGTGGCTTGGTGCCTGTGGCTCAATAGGCTAAGGCGCCAGCCATGTACACCTAAGGTGACGGGTTCGAATCCCCAGCCTGGGCCCGCCAAACAACAATGATGGCTGCAACCAAAAAATGGCCGGGCGTTGTGGCGGGTGCCTGTGGTCCCAGCTACTTGGGAGGCTAAGGCAGGAGACTCGCTTGAGCCCAGGAGTTGGAGGTTGTTGTGAGCTGTGATGCCATGGCACTCTACCCAGGGGGATAGCTTGAGGCTCCGTCTCAAAAAAAAAAAAGAATTTCAGAAGTAAAGAAAAACAAAACAAAAAATTAAAAAGCCCTTCAATGTCTAGTTGGACATACCTTAGACAAATTATCTCTAAATCACAGGTTGGGCATGCTTATTACAGTCAACAGAAATGGATTACAAAATATTGCATATTTGCACATTATGATTAAATATTATGGAAAAATTCGAAACTGACAATGCAGACCTACCATAATTGTTGCTATTTCCTCAGGATTGTCACCATCTAGATCAAATTTGAATGTTACCATTTTCCGATTATGAGTCTCTAATTGACATTCTACTACTCGGTCTCCTTTATTTGAAACCTAAAAAGTAAAAAGGAAAGATTATATTTAGCTTTATTACTGAATTTGAGAGAGACATGTGCTGGCAGATTAGCATTCAAATTTAAGTCTGACAA
This sequence comes from Galagoides demidoff, assembly GCA_963574575.1. Classification (NCBI taxonomy): domain Eukaryota; kingdom Metazoa; phylum Chordata; class Mammalia; order Primates; family Galagidae; genus Galagoides; species Galagoides demidoff. The sequence continues at coordinate 704 of CAUYQV010059856.1, forward strand.
AGTACAGTGTTACTATTTTTCCTTGGTGCACTAGTACTTTGTCCTGTAAACTAGTAGCAGGAAAATCTTTTGCGAAGACAATAGCCTTTTAGCTATTTACTAAAAGTCTCTATTCTTCTTCTAAAAGGTAAACAGTGTCTTAGTATAGAGATATGAAATTTAAGATTATCATTTGGGTAATAAGAAGAACCTAAATGTTTATCAATTCACCTGAGCCTTCAGAATTATTTAAATGACATTAACCCTATTATAGCTTTAAGAGCTACATTTTCATATTTTTCTATCTGAAAAATGTGATATTCAATTCAAAGACATTGTGAAAATGAAATGAGAAGAGTACTACATAAATTGCATATTGAACAAAGATAACGTTAACTTTGGCTTATGAGAAGAGTGGTTTAGACTGGACGACCTCTAAGATATTTATCAGTACCAAATTCCTTTAACAATATGAAACCCACAAATTAACAACACTTACATTCAAAATTCTCAATTTTGGCCGTGACGTCTTTTCATGTCGAGAGCGACTTCTTACAGATTTTCGATAATGACGTTTTGTAGTTCTTCCCTCATGCCTTCCACTGGAAGATGGGACATTCTCATTGCCATCACTCATACCTGAAGCAACATCTGAATGGGCACTTTGAGAAAAAAAATTCAGTTTACAATGCAAGATTTAAAGGCCTGATAAAGTTTGAAGTTTCAGACTATCTTACCCACCAGTCAAGGAAGGAGAATTGTAGTTTTACATACCTGTCTATAGAGGAAACCAAATTGGTAGGCTGGGTGGGCTGTGGTTGTGTTACTGGAATTGGCTCAGGAGAAACAACTTGTGAGATTCCTTGAGTACTCTGTGGATGAAAAGGGGTTGTTTAAATCTGGGCAATAACATTTTATTTATTATTCATTACCTTCAATAACCTTTGTTTTCCTAATCCCTCCCTCAAGCCCTAGAAGCACTATATTTACAAGTAATTCAGCATCTAGAAACAGTCTTAAAATTTCAAAGGAAGTTTCTAAAGTCTCTGGCATAGAACCACATGGTGTGAGGTCAGCCAACATATCTGCTAGGCAGTGTGAAACTACAACTTGCCATACAACCAGCTTTTTTACCAGAAGTGTGCAACAGGGCAAGCAGAGCAAAGTGCAAAGATGAATTAAAATCTTTCTTCTAGCAGGGCAAAAACCATTGCTGGGAGCACAGCAGGATAAGATACTCTTACGACTGCCAATGGCAAAGTTTGTGAAAGGACAAGAATAATGAATGGCCAAAGTACTAGCTAAAGAAGTGAAGTGCTAATAGGGTTAATCTTCTCCAAGGCACACTCACTTCCCAACAGAACAGCCAGTGGCAACAAGGCCCCCACATTGGCATTTCATTCTGCTGTAAGAGAAAGTCATTCAGAAGTTAGTTTGACATAGTTTGTAAATGAGTTCTAACCCAGGGAAGCCTAAGTTTCTCCTTTGTCATTTCTATCCCATTACGTGTATATGTGTATGTTTCATATATAAACATGCAGGAATTCCATTTACCTCCAGAGCTGCTTGCTGGGAGGATGTAGTGGGGGCTTGTTGTGCTAAACTCACTGCTGGTTGGGAGACTTGAACCTGTCCTCCTATACCACCCACAGGAACCAAAAGATTTGATTCCACATAAGGCTGCACCACTGCAGGAAAGTAAGCAGGTGTAGCCAATGCTTCTGTCGGCATGGGAGGGGATAGGACTGTAGAATGGATGCAAACAGAAGCCACGCTGGAAGAGGGAGCAATATTTGAGTCTCCTGGGTATTGTGGTGGTAGTCGAGGTGGGAAGCCCTGTGATAGAAATGAGGAAGGTGAGTCAGTGCAGGTTGGGTCATCAAATTAGCAACACAGCAAGATATGCAAAAAAAAAAAAAAAAAAAAAGCACACAGCAAAGAAGAAGAATAGCCAGTCTCTTTTCTAATCATCTAAAGAACATTTAAAGACCATTCTTGAAATGAAGCAGTAGACTAGGATCGGCGCCTGTGGCTCAATTGGCTAAGGTGCCAGCCACATACACCTAAGGTGGTGGGTTCGAATCCCCAGCCCGGGCCCACCAAACAATAATGATGGCTGCAACCAAAAAATGGCCGGGCGTTGTGGCGGGCGCCTGTGGTCCCAGCTACTTGGGAGGCCGAGGCGGGAGACTTGCTTGAGCCCAGGAGTTGGAGGTTGCTGTGAGCTGTGATGCCATGGCACTCTACCCAGAGGGATAGCTTGAGGCTCCGTCTCAAAAAAAAGAAAAAAGAAGCAGTAGACTAGTTCTAATTTAGGGGACAGGACTCTGCAATCATTGTTGGGTATTCTCCTCCTAGAAATTATTTACATAGGAGGAAAAGACTTAATTCCCTTCTAGCCAGTTTTAAATAGAAGAATACAAAATTCTTTCATGTATCAGTTATTACAATTATAGCATGAAATGCTGATCTAAATCTAAGCCTTGAAACTCTTTGATTTTATATTGGCTATTCTATTTATTCTACTCATATATTAAAAAAATGCAGTTTGAGTCTGAGGGCAATGGCACACACCTATAATCCTAGCACGTTAAGAGGCCAAGACTAGAAGACACCTTGAGGACAGGAATTCAAGATCAGCCTGGGCAATAGTGAGACCTCTTCTCTTAAAAAAAAAAAAAAAAAGGCGGCACCTGAGGCTTAAAGGAGTAGGGCGCTGGCCCCATCTACTGGAAGTGGCGGGTTCAAACCTGGCCCCAGCCAAAAATTGCAAAAAACAAAAACTGGGTGTGGTGGTGCATGCCCATATTATCAGATATTCAGGAGGCTTATGCAGGAGGATCCAGGAGTATGACGATGCCACAGCACTATAGCCTAGGCAACATAGAGAGCCTGTCTCAAAAAACAAACACCCCTCCCCCAAAACCCAACATAACATGGTATACTCTAGTAACCCTATCTTGCATTCAATCAGCATACACCCAATATTGAGAAGGATATTTTCTTGAAAGAGGTGTGTTCAGAAAATGGATAAGGAATGTTAGACATTACCCTATCCTTTCTCACAATTTTACTATTTTAACTTTTCTAGATGAAATCAGCAACTTTTGTCATTGCTAGTTATTCTGATACTCATCTATTAGATTGTCAAGTTCCTGATGGTCTACTAAAATGAAATCCTCTGGTACCCTCCTTTTTTTGCTAGCTAACACAGTACCTGGTACAGAACATCTCCAGAGGGAAGTGGAACCTCAGCAGCTTGTCCAAGGTTAGCTGGTATTCCCATGGACTGAACTGCTGGTTGTAGAAGCTGTGGGTGAACCTGACTTGGCATCTGAGTCACAGGCTGCAGAAGTGTTGGAAGCTGACTAGGAACCACAGTTGTTACCCCTGGGATTGCAGCTGCTGTAGCAGATGAAGCCAACGTGAGCAGAGGCTGATTAACGCCAGCTGCCATTGTGATGGGAATGGATGAGAAACCTGTCTGAGCCGTAGACACATGAGAGGTTGATATGGGAATTTGAGAGATAGGGTACTGAGGAAGTAAGGAAGTAGGGAGTGGCTGTCCCATTGGGAGAAAGTGAGCACCAGAGTGGACTGGAACAACTGAGGGCTGTGTCGCAACTGGGATCTGAGGTTCGCCTTGGATAGGTGGTACTGGCTGGGAAACTGGAAGCTGGGAAGGTAAAGAGAAACAAAACAGACAGGTATTTTTTTTAAAAAAAAGAAAAAGAAAAAGAAAAAGCAAGGCTGCCAAAAGCAAGATTTTTGTATTAGCCAAAAAGAAGGGAGGGAAAAACTCAACAAAACCCTGCATACATTAGTGTAAGTTAATATGCCACATATGAATATGGAAAGGATAGCAGAAGACAAGAGGCTAAATAGACTGCTACTGTTCCAAACATTCTGTAGAAAAATTTAATTCTTTATTATTGGCAATAAAAAGAGAACTCTTCCATAGGCTAGGTTTTTTTCTTTTTAAAACAACTTTATTAGGATATATTTCATACACCATAGTGCTGTAACTAAATCTATGACTGCTATTATAGTAGTTACTGAAATTCAAAGTAATTCCTTCCTAGTAGAAGGAGACTTCATATCACTTATACAATTGTTAAGACTACCAAACCTCTAAAGTAAGTATAATTAATATTTTTCCTGATTCTAAGATGCGGTCACTACTATCTCCACTACGTGGTCATTTTAACATTTGAGAGATTGGCATCTTAGTGCTACATAAAATAATGGTGCATTTTACAGTTGACAGCATCTCAGATGTGATGAGATATCACAGTACAAAGTAATACTGTGCAAACACAGTTACAATACCCTAAGATAAAGTTGAAGAAAGGGCATTGAAATGAGCATACCTTCTACAGGGTATTGTACTTCATTTCTTTTTTTTTTAATTTGTGAACCTGTGTCTAGAAACAGGGTACTTTTCAAGTGATTAGAAGGAGGACTATTTAGGAAAAAAAACACCATTTCATACAAGGTATTTTCATGATTTACTGTCAGCAGGCTATGAGGAAAGAAAAAGTGCAGAAAATCTACATGAAAAAACAGTTGCAAACCTAGAATATCTGATATAGCTAACAATAATTCCAGAAAATGTCAGAGGTTTGGTGAAATAAAGCACCTTTACGTAACCCGTACCTGTCAAATCTATTTTATAATAGAGAAATATTTTTGGATTCTCACTGCTGTCAATAATTTATACATTTACACTGAACAATGCATATATGCAAACAGATGGTTTTCACTTGTTTTTGCAGTAAAATTAACCATCTTCAACAGGTATTTCACTGCTGAAGATAAAGTAGAAGACAAGAAAGAAAGGAGACCTCTTTTAGCATCCTTTCAGAAATTAAGAGTTTACCTGTTTTCCAGCTGACACTTGAGACAAGACCTGTGGAGCTTGAGGCTGGCTCACTGGCTGTGCAGTAGTGGCCTCACCAGAGGTTGATGTCTGTGGAAGTGAATACTGCACTGTTTGTTGAGGAGGGGCTGTCTGCTGTATTCCCTGCTGGTAAGAATAAAATGTAATAATTCAGTTTTATTTCAAATTATTAATAGCATGTTTCTAAGGAAGTATGTTTACCTAAAGCCTTTAGGGTCTGTAAAGATGCTTTTAGTAATAAGGACAAGCAAAAACTCAAATTCATCAATTTCCTCTTTCTCTTTTTTTTTTTTTTTATTTTGAGACAGAGTCTTGCTTTGTCACCCTTGGTAGAGAGTCCTGGTGTCACAGCTCATAGTAACCTTAAACTCCTGGGCTAAGCCATCCCCTTGCTTCAGCCTCCCAGTAGCTGGCACCACCAAGAATAATTAATGTTTCTTTTTTTTTTTTTTTTCTGAGATGGAGCCTTAAGCTATCCCCTTGGGTAGAGTGTCATGGCATCACAGCTCCCAGCAACCTCCAACTCCTGGGCTCAAGTGAGTCTCCCGCCTCAGCCTCCCAAGTAGCTGGGACCACAGGCGCCCGCCACAACACCTGGCTATTTTTTGGTTGCAGCCATCATTGTTGTTTGGCGGGCCCGGGCTGGGGATTTGAACCTGCCACCTTAGGTGTATGTGGTTGGTGCCTTAGCCGATTGAGCCACAGGCGCCGAGCAAATAATTAATGTTTCAAACGTGATTTACCACTGGTTCTTAATTTGACATCTTCCTCACTGCAAACCTAGGGTGGGATTTTTACAAGGTCAGTAGACAACATATCCATTTCCTCTCACCCCTAGTTCCCTAATTCTTGGCATCAGCTCTTACTTTTACTTACTTATTAGACAAATCTGGTCTCTTCCTTTTATCACTTTCCTTTACCATATTTTATCAATTGCATAATTAATGTACTTCGAAAATAGCTCTAATTACAGATACAAAATAAGAAAAGCATTGAATTTACAATCAAGAGAGTTTCAAATTTTAGCTTTACCATTTACTAGCTATAATATCTGATTGATCATTTTATTATAAAAAGGAAGTTTCCCTCACTGAAAACAAAGATACTGTCATTTGACTAAAGGTGGGGCAAAGGAAGTGACATCTGGGTTATCAATTATGTGCTAGGCACTCAGGTATAATGCACCTAATTATATCCAAATACTAAGTTCTATAATAAGGTGGGCAAACAAAACATGACTGTCCCCTTCTGCTTAACAAAATCTAAACTTTTTTTTCTTTTTGAGACAGAGCCTCAAGCTGTCCCCATGGGTATAGTTCCGTGGCATCACAGCTCACAGCAATCTCCAACTCCTGGGCTCAAGCGAGTCTCCTCCCTCTGCCTCCCAAGTAGCTGGGACCACAGGCGCCCGCCACAACACCTGGCTATTTCTTTTTTTTTTGGTTGCAACCATCATTGCCGTTTGGTGGGCTGGGGCTGGATTCGAACCTGCCATCCTAGGTGTATGTGACTGGCGCCCTAGCCACTTGAGCCACAAAATCTAAACTTTAAAGCTGATTTTCAAGACTCTAATACCTGCAACTAATTTAATTTGTTTACTACAAAATAACACCTGTTTGTAATATAAATTACAAATACATCAGATTACAAAATTAAATGAGAATACTAATCCTAGCCTCCAAAAGCAATCACTATTATTGGTTTGGTGTATCACTTTTATGGACTTTTTCTATATATAAGCGGCCATTTATATATAGGCGTATTTTCCTTTTTTTGCCTGTCCTATAAATAGTATTCTACAGTATGTAGTTTTCATTTCATCAATGCAATCAATCTCCTAATTATGAACCTTTTGGTTGCTTCATTTGCTACTTAACATAATGTTGCAACCGATACCTTTTTACATATATCCTGGTATATCCATACGACTAAATGGCTACTGCTAATGTAAAAATAAGCTATTTATTTGCATATTTATTATATAGCTGGCTACTTTAATGAGTGACAATTTGCAAGCGGTATTTTTGCTCTTCTTATATTTATTCCTTACTTATTATATCCATTAAAATCAATAAAAGAATGCTGAAATATGACAGCTATCATGTTGGTTTTATTCCTATTTATTTCTGATAATATATTTGTATGTTTATTTTAAGAAGTAGGAATGAATGGCTATTACATAAAATTTATTTTCAGCAATTAAGAAATATAATATCTAGACAACTAAAAAGCAACTCTGAATATGACAATTTCTTCATTTTTCCACTGAGAAACAGGAACTAAAAAACCAGGAAACCCTCTTCATTAAGTCGAATACATATATTTAGACTTTAAAAATGTCAATAATATATCCACAGTTACCTGACTCCTTAATTTAAACACCTAAATAAGATTGCATATTAAATAAGTAAATGAATTCAGAAATACTACGCCTTGCCCCCCATACTCTTCATATGTTAAATAATGTTTTTTTTCCCCCACTGGAGCTATATTGTAAATGCTCTTGTAGTTTTCTAGTGTAACACTTCCCCACTAAGTTGTGTCTTGAGGTAAAAAACCACAGTGACAAACACCTGTTTGAATACTGGTAGGATAGTTGGATTTCTTTTTTTACATTTGTCTTACAGGTTTACATTCACACACCCTTTCTTAATGTTTAAACAAGCTGTGTACAATGACATATCGTACTTGAAACACTAGTCATATTCCTAAAAGGAAGGATCAAATTTATGTTTAATTTCTTGGCCTTAAAAGAAAAGTTCTGTTAGATGTTCTCAGTAAATATTTCCAACCACACCACTTAAGGGCCATATAGGCACATTTGTTCTTACCTGTCATATTTGATTTCATTGCTATTTTGTTGGTTGTTCAAAATAGAACACAAAGAGAGGCCAGTAATATGAGAGTATGACAAAGGTTTGAATATACAACGATTCTCCTCTTTTTCTAAAGGATAAATTTGAGGAAAAATTCCCACTTTATTTTTGGACATACGATAATCATATACCCCCTGTCCCCCCCTCAGCCTCATTAATTTGGAACCATGCTCACATCATAATTTAGACTGTACCTACAGTCTATTTTTTACCTACAGTCTAATATTTCCTGAACTTATTATTCTCACATATCTGTTCCAGCTAAACTGAACTAAAGGTACCTCTGTTATAAATTCATATTTTACTACCTTTGTGTCTTTTGCCTTACTCATAGTACCCATATTTTTTTCTTTTGGCCTGAAATTTTCTTCATTTCTACATTTGAATCTAACTTATAATCACAGTCCAGTTCAAATGCCATCTCCTTCATAAAGTCTTCCTGATATTCTTCTTCCTGCTTGGGAAAGATGTTAATCTCTCTCTGTTTTTATTTGAGTCAACGGGTAATAGTTACATGGTAAGCTGTGGAGTCATCTTATTTAGATTTAATACTATTTTCACCTCTCATAAGCTGGCAAATTTGAGGAAATTACTCAGCTTCTTTAGGTCTCAGCTTTCCTATTAGTGAGACAGAAATTGGGCTAGCACATGGCTCAGCACCTGTAGATCAGCAGCTAGGGTTTCAGCCACACACAACAGAGCTCGCAGGTTTGAATCCAGCCCGGGCCTGCCAAACAACAATGACAACTACAACCAAAAAATAGCCAGGCGTTGTGGTGGGCACCTGTAGTCCCAGCTACTCAGGAGGCTGAGGCAAGGGAATCACTTAAGCCCAAGAGTTGGAGGTTGCTGTGAGCTGTGACGCCACAGTACTCTACTGAGGGTGACAGCTTGAGACTCTGTCTCAAAAAAAAAAAAAAGAAAGAAAGAAAGAAAGAAATTGGGCTAGCACCAATACTTATACAAAGTTCTTATAAGGATTAAACGGAAAGACAAAGTGCTTTGGGTGTTATGCATGTTAGCTATTACCTTTATTTTTTCTGTAGAAATTTACTACTTTATTTAAATTCCCTAAAGTACTCATTCATATCTGGTCTATCTTCCTAGACATTTAGTATTTGAACTCAACTAGGAAAACAACTGAACTTCCCCCAATTTTTGTTTAAAATAATTGAGAGGCACCTATGCCAGTTATATATTAGAGCACTTAGGGGGAAGTGGCAGAAGAATATGGTATTCCAAAAGTACATGATGATCTACCTGGTGTATGTGGCTGGTGCTCTAGATGCTGAGCTATAGGTGCTGAGCCTATTTCTTCATTTGATAGTAATCATACATATATATGCCCAATTACAAGACATTTAACAAAGTCTTTTGGAAAATGAAAAACCACAAGCACACACTTAAATTTGCTCACTTTATTGGTATTAGTCTATGTCCAAAGATAAACAAATTAGGAGACTGTCACCCATGATAGGACTTCTGCCCTCAACCAAGTTTTATAAAACTTCTGATTTGTATTTTAACCAGGACTTATTAACAGAATAATAGAGAATTTGTGAATGTTGGTAAAAATGTGACTACTTGCATTTAACTATAATTATATAAATTCAAACATTTGTTTAGAAGAATGGGAAGGAGAAAGACAAAGCATAAAACAATTCCCAGTCCTTAAATTTTATAAAATAGAAAATGTTGAACACTGGATAAATGCATGTATTACCAAACTAATCAATTCTGTTGGTGCCTTTTTTTTTTTGAGACAGCATCTATGTCGCCCTTGGTAGAGTGCTGTGGCATCACAGCTCACAGCAACATCAAACTTTTGGGTTTAGGCGATTCTCTTGCCTTAGCCTCCCAAGTACCTGTTTAGCTGTCCTGGGCCAGGCTTGAACCCACTAGCCTCAGTGCATGTGGCTGGTGTTATGGGAACTGTGTTATGTTACTGTGCTATGGGAACAGCACCCGTCTGTGCTTTTTATCTTATACAAGGAACACCTAATCTTAAACCATTATCTAATAACTACAAGACCACATGCTGGAATAGAAGAGGAGCACTTGGAATTAGGAATTAAGAGCTTTGTTTCACAACTAACATAAACAGAAGCCAATTTATAATTTGGTGGTTAGAAAATACGATTTGAGAACTATCAATTAAACAGTTCATTAGGAAGTTTGTATTACACATATAGTGGCTATAAATTTTACTTAAAACAGCTAATAAATATGTACGTCAAAAAAGCATTATTTTCATGCAAATAATTACTATAAACCAATGCCAGCAATGAACCATAGATACTTAATTGTAGAATTACCAGTTTTATTGTTGAATACATCAGAATTATACTATCTCTTGAGTTCCTTTAACTTTCTGGGACAAACTCCTCAAAATGGAAGTTAATAAAACTTTATTTTTTATTTTTATTTTATTTCTTTACTTTTGAGACAGAGTCTCACTCTGTCACCTGGGTAGAGTGCAGTGGCATGAGAGCTCACAGCAACCTCCAACTCTTGGGGCTCAAGTCATCCTCTTACCTCAGGCTCCCAAGTAGCTGGGACTATAGGGACCTGCCACAATGCTTGGCTAGAAGTTAATAAAATTAAACAAAAAATATTCCTGAAGGAACTCTCATTTTCTGGCAGTTCATGTATATACATGTTAAATAAAGTTGATAGCTTTTTATTAAGTAAAAAGTTCCTGAGGCCAGGTACAGTGGCTTATGCCTGTAATTCTAGCACATTTGGAGGCCAAGGTGGGAGGACTGCTTTGGGGCAAAGGAGTTCAACATTAGCTTGAGCAAGTGTAAGACCCAATATCTACCAAAAATAGAAAAAATTAGCTAGGCATAGTGGCTCATGCCTGTAGTCCCAGCTAGTTGCAAGGCTGAGGCAAAAGGACCACTTGAGCCCAGGTGTTTGAGGCTGCAATAAGCTATGACGGTATCACAGAACTTTAGTTTGGGTGACAAAGCAAGACTCTATCTGGGGAGGGAAGGGGTTTGGGGTGGAGTAAAGAGAAAGTTCCTGAAGTAGCTGTTCTTCAGCTTTCATTCAATGCCTGTTAGCATAAAAACTGATGGCTTATCCCACAGATTAGAATTTCAAAAGACTACAGGATTATCAGAGGCAAACACAATAAAGATAAAGACAAAATGCTCATATATGGACAAGTCATAAACATAAGTTGAAACAAACTGACGTTGTTTGTACTGTTAAATCATTTACAGAATCATTTGTTCAAGAAGGTAGGTAAATTATAAACAATTCTTTTAAATTTTAATGTTTACTAAACTGTTCAAAAATTCATTAAACAAGGGAAGAGTTTCTAAAATATTACTGAACACAAGAAATGTTATGCCATTTAATTTTCCTTTCAAAAGCTTAGCAAGTCATTTATATCAGGAACCTAATTCACAAAAGATGTACAATAGTGTTAACTATTGGTAAACTATAAACCATAAACTGTATCAAGACATTGTTCTCACCTGTTGAGGATGTTGTAGGGATTGGGAAGATGAAATCCCTGTTAAGCTACTTGAAGACAGCTGACCCTGGCTCTGTCCCTGTGCCTGAGGGAAAGAAGTGAGCACAACAAATTAAAGGAGGCCTACAGAAACTATAGAGATCAAAGGTTTTCAATAAATATTTAAGCTCTTGAGAGTTTGCTTGATTAAAACAAAACATTAGCTTTATTATGTACAGGAGAAGTCTCTGGGGCAATTTTTTTTTTTTTTTTTTTGGAGACAGAATCTCATTATGTCGCTCTCAGTAGAGTACTGTGGCTTCACACAGCTCACAGCAACCTCAAACTCTTGGGCTCAATCAATTTTCTTGCCTCAGCCTCCCAAGCACCTGGGACTACAGGTGCCTGCCACAACATCCGGCTCTTTTTTTTGTTGCAGTTGCCATTGTTGTTTTAGCTGGCTGGGTTTGAACCCATCAGCCTGAGTGTATGTGGCCAGCACCCACTCACTGAGCTATAGGCACTGCCCTGGGGCATGTTTTATAAGAAAAGTTTAGAATAGCAGCCTGTCATACACCATTTTCTGATCCTTTCCCGTGCAAAAAACCCTAGATAGCTGAAATATAACCTATGATTACTGCTCAGGCTATAATTTTACCTGGCTAGAACAGTCAGATTCCTAATAAAATTGTTACTGGAAATATAATCAGGAATAAGTGAGAAGACTATCAATGAGAAAATTTTATCCGATTAAAGAAAAAAGCTAGTTGATAATCCAAATTTGGTTATTTTTGCAAGTTTATAAAAAAAGTAAAAAATCTATTACCATCAAACGCTAAGTACTTAGAGCAATGCCTGTCATACAGGGGTGATTCTGCCAGCCCCAGCTGGTATCTGGAAATATCTAGAGATAGTTCTGATTTTTACAACACAGGGGGATGGCTCTTACTAGCATATAGGAGGTGTACACCAGGATGGTGCTAAATATTCTACAATGCACAGAATAGCTCTCAACAACAAAGAATTGTCCAACTCCAAAGTCAAGTGTTAAATTTGAGAAACCCTGACTAGAGTGTTCCAGGTATCAAGTCTAAGTTAAAATAAATGAGAAAGTGACAAATGCATGCAGGACTATATGTAGGTAGGTTAAAGAAATGAAAAGGCTACCATTTTTGTTGTTTCATTTCAGTTTAGAAGGGATTCATTGAAGTTTACATGAATATATCACATTCCAGTACAACTCAATCATTATCCATTCCCTCTGCAACATGTTTATAAATTAACTACCTAGTATTTGAAATTTACTTTGGAAAGCTTTTTTAAAAAAATGGCTGTTAATATATTAACATTTATGACGGGGCGGGGGGGGGGGATGCAAGTGGAATATTGATGTGAAGATACTGCATGCACTTTAGTGTTGTTTTCAAGTTCCTTGAGCTCTTTTGCTTCTTAGTACAACATTCAGTAATTGATATTTTATGTACATTTTCAGAGTTATTCCCCTGACAGGGGAAGTATATTGGAAAAAAGCAGAAAGAAGAACACATAATACGTTATGGACTATTCAGAATATTCAAATAAGGCTCTGAATATTTATTTGCATAGTTTCCTATATGGATTTATAAGATGTATACATTTGATAAATAAAGGATATAAAATGTTCAGCAATGACTCTACTTCTTGGATTCTATTATGTAAATTATTTGCATGAGGGTGTATGTTCATATGCAAAAATAACTAAATTTACATTTGTTGTGAAAAAAACAAGGTTTGAGATTTGTTTCTTAGCTTGCAATATATATAAATTCTTAAACCAATAAAGTTAAGCACACCACCCACTACTGTTAGTTGCTAAAAATTAATCAGTCCTTAAGTTTATGAATAAATATTTTATTCAGACATATAATAGTTTTGACTTGCTTGATGCCATTTTAAAAAGGCAAATTCCTAAGATGTTTCCTTTTTGTAGTTTTAGACACTTTCACACTAATAGAAATTCTACATATTAATTCCTAATTATCGCTACTTGAAAAAAGTATTCTCTATTTTCTATTCTTTTCACTTTATAGAAAAAAAGTTATCCCTTACATATTTTTAAAAATTTGTTCAGAGGAAGAAAGTAGAACTTCACATTAGTATTTCTAAATAATCAATGTTGAGTAAACCTTACATTATATACATTTACATTTTCACTACTGGTTGAAAATATTATATATAAGGATAGATGTCCTTTTTTCCCTTTTTGGATAGATACTGTGTTGCCAGGCTGGTCTTGAACTCCTGGCCTCAAGTGATCCTCCCAACTCAGCCTCCCAAAGTGCTGGGATTATAGGCATGAGCCACTGTGCCCAGCCAAAAGTCATTGCTTTTGATGAGTGACTGAAATCCTAGTTTTTTCTTTTCCAAGGGTTTACACATAGAATAAATTAGGCAGCATTTCTCACTTTTTAAAATGCAAATAGTTTGTAATTCCCCACAAAGATGGGGAAATTCTACTGATAAAATTAAACAATATTCCTCAAAAAATTCATGATTCAGGGAAACGAGGGGAAGAAAATTTATATTAATCATTCACTTAAAAGGGTAGTGTAAAAGAATTGTCGAAGTTTTCCTGTTATAACCTGTGATTGGAGTGCAGATCCTCCGGAAGAAAATGAGGCAGTTAAGACCTGCTGAGATGTGGTTCCTTGGGGAAAACAGAAGAAAAGTGGGGATTCTTGAAACATTGTTTGAGGCAGGCGGATAAAGGGTAATGAGACGTCAGAGCCAAGAGGTGCAGCTGCTCCCCCTGTAGGGGGAGGTGATTGAAAATCACTGGGGTCTGAAGAAGTGATTTGTGAGGAATCACTGGAATACTCTGGGCTTCCTATTGGCCAGTTCTGTCCAAAAGGCTCTACCACAGAAACGGTCAATTCTGGGGCATGGTAATTATGCTGTTCTTCAGTCACAGGCTGAAGGTGGCCATGTAATCCACTTGATTGAGAAGGAAGTTCTTCCAGATTCAAGTCCACTGCAACCTGATGATTTCGGTAGGCACGTTGAGGTAAAATTCCACCTCCTTCTCCTGAAGAGGAGCTTGGTGTGTGAACATGAAATTCAAATACACAGCTGCTTCTGCTCTCATTGCTATGAGTTAACACAGCAGGTGCAGAATGAGGAACAAAGACAGGGTGAAATTTCAAACGTGTAGCATCTGTACTGATAGGTGCAGAAATACTAGAGAGGGGAGATCCTGGACTCAATCCAGAATCTAATCTTAAATTCTGAACGTGTCCTACCAGGAAAGCCTGTCCAGAGGGAAATTCAAAGACAGAACTTGAGGTAGGAACCCCTTGTACTGGCTTCTGTTCAGGTATCTGTTTCATAGGACTTGAGTGTACTTTTGAGTTGTATGGAATGCCCTCATACTGTTCTGCCACCTGGGCCTGGTAATGTACCCCAGCTAGATACACTGCTTCCTGAGGAATAAAATAGTGAGCTTCTTCTGGAAGAATGAGTCCAGGTTTACAGTCATTGTAAACTTGAGTTGTTTCAAACATAGGATGGACCTGAATCTCACATGGTTCTGTAGTTACTCTACTGGCTGTAGTACCCAACATAACTACTGCCTCTGGTGTCCAGTTAGTTGGGCTGCCACCAGGTGGAAGATGATTTTGGCCAACAGTCCTCAGCAGGGGTTGAAAGTGGTGAGTTTGGGCTTCGAGGAAGGAGGTGCTCTTACGCCGCTGGGAAATGGCTACTTTCGGTGGACAGGTGGGAGGTGGTGAGAAAGAAACTGGACGTTCATGAATAGTTGGGAAAAATATCTGTGATTCTGGGTATGTTGGGGTCCCCCCACACGGATGCGCCATGGACTGAGGCTGTATCAACATGAATAAGACAAGTAATTCATACATTCATATGTGAAATTACATCAGACATGCACAACTGGGTAGTTTGTGTAACCCTATGAAACGGTTACACCAAATTTATAATTAATAAAATAATACTTTTGAAAATTATGTGCATAGTAAAAATCCATTAAATACATCCAGGGCCAATAAAATCAATCTATGGGACTCTTTGCATTAGATAAGAGCTGCTTTTCCACAATATTCCTTTCTCAAAGGAAATGGAAGAATTAACTTCCTAAGTGATTTTTCTATATTCTAAATTCTTCCTATGTGATCTTCCTATATTCTATATTCTTATTATCCTATTCTGTGTTAGAGACTTCAGTGTTGTATTATTATCAACTAATAGGATTCTTTCTAACTAGAAATCAGGAAATTTGGGGTGGATAGTAAAAGACATGCAACTTGACTAGTGACAGTAATGCCTTTTGCCTCTTTATCCCAAATTAGATGAAATTAATAGTTTTACTATGTAAACATGTTACACATGACAAATTCCAAATGTCCACTTTTCAGATCCTAGATAAGGGCAGAATAACCATGAATTCTCTGATTCTGATAGCTGGTGTTCAAACTAGGTGCAAGGGATTATGTAAATGTAGCCTACTTGGTTTGACAGCACTTTTTATTAACAAAAGAAGCTCTAATTTTAAAACTAAATTTAGAAACCCAATTTGTCAAATACAAACAATAGATGCTATTAATACTTCGCTATCATATGGTCTCTTTTAAAAGAGATTGGCCTCATTCTTTCAATAAGAATGACCCCTCTAAGTTAACAGTGTGGCTGTTCCCAATAACTAACAGAACAGGTATCCTCAAACTATGGCCTGTGGGCCACATGTGGCCCATCTAGGACATTTATCTAGCCCACTGGGTGTTTTTGTCACCACTGCCTGTCCTGCATAGCAACCGACTCATCCTGGGGCCCACAGTCTGGCCCTCCAATGGTCTGAGGGACAGTGAACTGGCCCCCTGTTTAAAACGTTTGAGGACCCCTGTAATAGAGCATTTTTATTTTGAATCAGAATGCTCATTTTACAGTTGTTTACTATTGGTGTGTCCCAAAGCCATAAGATACCACATAGCTTTTCTCCTAAGTAAAAATCTGAAAATTCTGAGTTTGCTAGTTCAGAAAGTTAACTGTATTCTCTACCTGGAAAAGCAGCAGCAAGGTCCCATTATGCCATTATGCTTAAAACAATTTTAAGATATAGCTCTTTTATGGACATCAGTGGAGCCATCAAGAAAGTCATACATCCTATATGTATGTATCTAATGTATCCATTAAGGCCAAGGCTCCACTCTATTTAACCTAAGGAAAAAAAATACTTCTACGTGGGAATACCATGTACCCTTTTAGTATGCTGACATATAACTTTATGCAAATGATTACATTAAAACCAACTGTTACTCCTTGATTATTCCTTGCTATGGTAAAAATGGGCTCCTTCAGCTTCATTTTGTCCCCTTAGATTATAGGAGAAAAACGTATTTGGGTAATATCTGATAAAAGTTGCTTTTGATTAAGGAAACAATGAGACAAAAATCAAATATACACTTTTAACTAGGATATGAAACTGAAAGGATATGTCAGTGGGGGATAGGAAGATATAATAGAAGATAAATTTTATTGAGCATGATATGTGCCAAAGATACCATAAGCATTCTCTTTCATCACCTCCTTGCTTTTTATTCCCATTTAAACCCTTATTACAAAGTTTCCTGTAGGAATAACTGGTATCCTAAAAGCAAGTTTGGTCCTGCCCTTTATTCCATTTTTATTAAAATTCTTGATGCCTGGATGTATTCATTGGTAATCATTTTTCATTTGTCAGAAAGTTTACAGTTACATACAGTACTAACAAAGAGGGAAGGCAGGCTGGAGCGTCGGTGCTTGCGCTGAGAGGCAGAGTGCATAGGCAGGACACTCTCCAATGCTTTAGAAAGCTTTTCAGCAAAACTTTCCTCGGGGGCAGTCCGAAGGAGGGAAGGAGAAAGAGATGCAGACAACACTGGTGGTGGGGTAGAAGGAGCACTGGGTGTGATGCAGGACAGAGAGGGAACAGCAGAAAGATGGGGAACACAAACCGACATGCTACGGCCACGACGAGGCTAAACAAAAAACAAACACACACATGAAAAACACAGTACTTTGAAAACAAAATAACCAATGTATAATGATTATAGGGCATAGCTGTATAAACAAATGTTCCATTCTCCCCCAATTCATTCTTTTTTTTTAAGGAGAGATGTATTCCCCAAAGCATATCTGATAGATTACAACTATTTTCTCTATTCTGTTGGTCAAGTACAGGTTTTTTTCCCCCTTAAGGTACAATTATAATAATGACCAATCATCATCTTAAATATTCTGAAATAACACCAACTATTATGAATGTACATCTAAAAATGACAAACTGACTGAAGGGAAGAGACAGGGAAAACAATAAATATTGGCTTGCAGTTTTGAGAAAACATTAAGTAAGAGTGAATTCTATTAGTGTAAAGCACATTATAAGACGTAGAAGATTTTAAGACTGAATTATTTTACGGGAGCTCTAGAAACTCAGAAAATGATTCTCATCTCTGTTAGAAGACATCAGACTAAAGAAGTTGTTGGCTCAATATTTTATTTCTTATAATTACTAATCTTTATTCACAAAGGTAAACAGTCATTATCTACCACCTAATGGGCACAATGTAAGGGTATATGGCATACCTCCTGGGTGTAGGATACAACTACAACAGGGACTTGATCTACTAGGCAAAACCTTAGTTTTCTAGAAGTAGTTCACAACTGGATATAGGAAACATTCTGTTCAGTTTGATTCTCTAAAGAATAACTTCAGATATATCAGAGATTCTATTTAGGTTTACAAATTTTGAAGAACCATAACAGAAAGGGTTTAATACAGCTATTAAGCAGTAAGTCAAAAACTGTAAGTCTGTCTTGAGCATATTTATTATTTCTTTTAGATATTGTGAACTATGCAATAGTTTATAAATGCAAAATTGTATTTTCTTTTCCAAAATTGGCTGCTAGAATACTTTGAGCCAAAAGTGTGGCCTACAGTAGCAAGTATTATAGGTATCATTATGTGGTTAGTTTCATTATTGATTCTATTTTTCTCCTGCCTTGTTTTTTTTTATTCTAATTTTTAAAATTTTACTTATGATTTGAATATTATTATAACCACACTAAGTTTTTCCTGTAATGAAACAGAAATAGAATTATAAATTTTTTTAATCCTCATTATTTAATAATTTTTTATACCTCCAGGGAATATTCAAAGGCAAAAAACAGTCTTCTTTTAGCATACCAATAAATACATCTATGTTAGTGGCTCAAATATTTAATATTTTAATAATGATCATTCAATTTCCTTTTCTGAAACAGGTACTCAATATTCATAACCTTGGGATGAATGATGCCAAGAAATTAAAAAGTTTTTAAATAATCTAGTTATGATGATCCAGAAAAAAAATCCACTAAAACAAAAGTCGAAGCTTATACAAAATGCTAATAAGTAATATTTGTCAATAGACAGTATTATATATTCTACGCTATATTTATAAAGTTCTTGCACCCTAATTATTTTAAAGGTCAGAAAGAAGATTGTTAAAAAATTAGTGCATTTGTTGTTTTCCTTGTATTACTGTGGCCATTTATCTTGAGACCTAGTCAAAGTAAGGCTAATCCAGGGATTCTGAAATTAATAAACATCTTTTATTCCAAACTGTAGAATAAAAGATGAGAGCAAGCAGAAGCATCTTCTTAACAGGGAATGATTTATATTAAATGAAAAGCAAGAATTCCAGATTAAAAAGAGAAGGAGAAAAAAATCTGCTTAAAGATCTCACTAAATAAGTGCTATTCAGTGACTAGTTACTCTCCAATTCCTTTCCAAGAAAGGTGTTATATTTTATTTTCCTCTGAAAACTTGAAAGAGTCAACTAAAGAAATAGGGTGTTATCTAATGATCTACTTTAACATTCTCTATATAAGAAAGAAGAGTGTCTAATGAAAAACATAGGATAATAAAGTGTGTGTGTGTGTGTACAAATATACACACATATATACAAGCATAAACTATTTCAGGAAATAATCTCTATTAAGTTGATTCTGAAAATAAATCAGTAATAAAACAGATACCAAATAAAGGGGGAAAGCAAATGAACAGATACTGAGAAGGAACTTGTGTCCAACACAGACTTTAAAGGCAGAAACACGCACAGCAACTGATGATTAACTAAACACAAGCGCTAAATTAAACAGTCATACAAATAAGGATTCTTTTACTCTAGAGTACTCACATGCAGCATTCTATAATGGTTTGAAGGTCTTACCTGTGTTTTATACAATAAGAAATCTTACAGAAAATATGCTTAGTAATTATTTTAATAATTAAGCTTTTGAAGAACTCTCCTTGCCCCACCCCCCAATCATCTGCATGTCTAGCTTATTTACTCATTTCAACAGCTTCAACTCTGAAGTGCTAAAGACAGTATTATCTTTAGTCAAATGTAGACTAGTCTAAATCTTCTACGTAACTGCTTCACATAGGCAGTTAATTCCCACATATTACTATGTATACCCTACTCTGCCTAAACTACTCAATTATATTCTATAATAAGAGATATTATTTAGAGATATACCATTTATATTTTCTACTTCAGACACATTGTGCTACGTGAAGAAAGAATTTGAATTTAACCAGGTTATCTTTTGACTCTCAATTGAAGTATTACATTCTCTTATTCATTTACTTACCACACTTGAAGGTGGATATACCCCATGGGGCTGAGATTGGGCTTGGACAACAGAAGCTGTATGCCCTGGGACAGTGCCAGTAGAATGTGCCTGTTCATGTTGGGAACCATATGAAACTGTCTGTTGGCTGCTCACTCGAGATTCTGTGAAGACAGATGATCCCTGACCACTGTCAATTGTCCCATCAGCTGAAGGAGAAATTAATCACAAAAAGGAGGTTCACATTTTACCATCAGATTTTAGACTCATTACATTAGGTTTAAGCAGTTATTTCTTTGCACAGACTTGAACTAAATAAAAAAATGAAGTGTGGTAATTATTTAGATTTCGATATTTAAATGAGAAATCTATATGGAACAAGTTTTAACGTCTTTTAAAAAAATTCTCCATCACACAATCTTATCACCTAAAGAGTAATGAAAATAAAATGGAATATCCTAAGTTCGCCTTAAGTTTGAAACAGTTTTCAAAGTATTAACATTAGAGATGAGGGGGTTTCTCACATTAAGCATATAATTGAATCAATAACTAGAGTTCTCATTAGTTTTTAGTCCATAAACTACTCAGCTTTGCTAAAAGAACTCAACCAGCTTAATGGGTTCAATTTTAGTAGCTGGGAGGTGCCTGTGGCTCAAGGAGTAGGGTGCCGGCCCCACATACTGGAGGTGGCAGTGGTTGTATACTGCAGAAAAAAAAAAAGAAATTTTAAGTAGCTAAGCCTATTCATTCTTTATTACAATTGTGTTTTAAGGAATTATAAAAAGGAAAAATATATAAATTGGAACTTTCAAGATGTTGGAATAATTTTATTTTATATATTATTATATATTTTTGTTTTATATCCTAATCACATTTCCTCACTGCCCTATCATTGTATGTTATTTGTCTTAGATGCAGATTAAAGAAAAGCTAGATGACAACTATTTCAAGTTTCTCATTATACACTTAATTCAAAAACAAAAGTCAGTGCAAAATGATAAACAAGATAAAAAGTCAATTAGGAGCATCATTAGTGTATTTGTTCACTTCCCCAATACTCACATAACACAGATAGAGTAGGTTGCGGGTACTGCAGTTGTTGATGTTGATCGGCTTCAGGTTCTTCAGGTTCTACTTGTGTAGAAACTGAAGCTGATGTGGTGGAAGCTGTAGGTACACCAGTGCTAGCAGAAGGAAGCTGCTTGACTCCTGTCTGGGATGCACTGAATTGTTGTTCTACCTGCTGTTTGAGACTGCTCTCTTCCTGCTTTCTTTTTTCTTGCTCTTCCCGTACCAACTGCCGCTGCTCTCGTTTCCTTTTAATTAATGACACTCTGTCTTTGATAGCTTTAGCCATAGTCTTGTGATCACCTTCACAGACATACCCAGACTCTACCTACAGGATAAAAGGGTATATTAGGAAGCCACAGTATATGTGAAAGGAAAACAACCCCAAAATAAAAAAAAAAAAAAGGCACTATAAAAAGGCACTACTTCACTAGAGGAGAAGAAAGAACTCTCTCAGGATTGGTTTTAACAAAATTAATCTTATTAGTCTGCATTATGTATTTCTTTACCATCTTTTAGAAACTGGCAGGGTAGGTATACCTATACTCCTTACAACAGACAAAACAGTAGGGTACCTAAAACCACAGTTTCTAAACTGAGTAAGGTATTCTATTCTATTCATTCTGTTTCCTTCTTACACACAACCATTGATGTTGACTTCTGTTGCTTTTACTTCTATTCACTAGGCAAACTAGATACAAACAACTGTGGTGAGTACATGAAGGTTTAAAGCTCTGCCCATAAAAAACCCAAATCCCTCAAACATTCTAAAAAACTAAATTAAAAATAAGTAACTCTTTCGTACCTGATTTTTTCTAAGAGGTAACCACTACTTTTGAGTGGTTCTACTAAATATCTCTGCATACTAATGAGCTGTCAGCGGTCAAAGGCATTGTGGACGAGCCTATAATTTGTGAAGAGTTTTCTTTTGGAAAAGTGATCTTTCAGATATACTTTAAATAATGATACATTTGCCTATCTATTAACAATTGATCTTGAAAAATCTCTTCAAAGTAAGAACAATTTAAGAACCTATATCTGTTTATAGATTTTATCTAGATAATTGATCAAAGGCTACCTAATACGCCACCATTTAGAAACATAAGTTGTCAAACTACCTAAAGAGGCTAACACAAATTGGGAATCTTTATAGACTTTCAAAATGACTTCAGAATGTATCCTAGCCCTACCTACTCATCTATCCATCTCTGTTTCTTTTCTCAAATAAAAACAATTTTAAGAAGACCCACAAAATTCAACACCCATTTTAAAAATACCGAAAAAAGTACAAAGAAAAGAGTTAAAAACAAAACAAAACACAGGAAAATCCTGCTATTCAAAGGGTAACTGGGGACAAAATAATTTTTGGCCAGTGGGATATGCCACAAATACCACTTCATGAACTACTTTTTTGCTCAACAATATCAATGGATACAAATCTACATCAATTTTAAAATGGTTGATTAGTGTCAATTTACCATTTCTTGAGCAACATCTTCTGGGACATCTCTCTCCAAGTCAAAAGAAAACTCAATGGCTTCATTGTCCTTGTATTTTCCCTTTAATTTCTTAATATCTTCAATACGTAGCCACAATTTAATGGCTATCTTTTCTCCATCATCTTCTTCTGCTAATTCTACCCGTACCCCTGTTTCCTCCTGGAAGAAGGCATGGTTCAAAAGGTCTTTGATGGAATATCTTCCAAAGAGAGGAAAAAGAAAAGAACAAATTAAAATGCTCTTAGTTTGAAATATAGCTGATTATTGTTATTAATAAAAATAAATGTGAAATGAAAAATGGCAAGTTTATAACTCATTTTATATTGCTCCATTTAAGTGGTAATTACAGTTTTACTCTCACAGAATATCTTAACAATCTCATTTATGAATAAGATCTAATAGTAATAATTTTTAAACCCATTGGTCTAATCTTGTTAGCAAATAGTGTACTATTAATGGCAAGTCGTGTATCAAATCTTCAAAATACCACATAATCATTTTTATTAGTAACAAAGAAAATCCTCAGATGTAAGATCTCATCGGTTCTTTGATCAGCATACAGTGAGATCATTAGGAAATGGAGGCTTCGAAAGGTTGAGAATCTTGCTCATAGTTATAGAGATGGTAGAAATCAAAACTGGAAAATAAATCTTTTGATTTCTACTTTGGTACCTTCTACCATAACAACCTTTTTTATCCCCAGTAAATTCTCTCAATTCCCCGTTCAACAATTATGTACAAGTAAAAGGCTGATTATGAAACCATCTTTTGAAGATAAAATGGTTTTAAAATACCAGTAATCTAGTAAACTGTTGCCATCCAGAAAAGAAACAGGGTAATGTGTTCTAAGATTCAAAACAAATATTGCTTTGTTTATAAGGGCACAAAGAGACTCAAGAACTCTCAACTAAACTTGTATGAAAAAGCCTTCAAGACTAGGATGTTAAGGTCTTCCAAATGATAAAGTTATGAAAAGAATGAGATTGGAGAAATGAAGATATAGAATTCTTGAATTTTGGAAATATACCTGATTGCTATAATCTTCAGGTAGCAGACCATGCTCAATTTATAATTTATATTTGTATTAGCTGATCTACTTTTTTCTTTTTTTGGAAGGCATAGTGGGAGGGGCAGTGAAGGTTGATTATTTTTCAAAAACAGACACCCGACCCTTTCCACGCCTAACCGGCGATGAATTAGCTATGTGGCAGATCAAATACTTGCCACTCCTCTGAAAAAAGTCCTGTTAGTACAAATGATTAAGCCAGATCTCCTCCTATGCCTTGGGCAAAGTCTTCTCTTTTTACTCAAAGGAATTCTGATGTTTTGCTCTTCTTGAATTCTGGCATAGCAAATTAAAACCTGCATAGTTGAACTGATTTTAAACAGCCAAGATTTTATTTCACCTTCTAGAATTCAATGGGTAAAAGACTGTGTTGGAGACTAAGTTTTACAAATCATGCTGATGCTGTAAATTAAGTAGTTCTCATGGGATGTGGTAACTATGTTTAAGGTACTTCTGGTTTACTTAAAACTATGAAACCAAAATTTTTTTCCTGAGATAAAGTCTTACTCTGTCACCTTGGCTAGAGTATAGTGGCCTCATCATAGCTCATTGCAACTCCAAACTCCTGGACTCAAGCAGTCCTCGTGCCTCAGCTCCTGAGTAGCTTGGGACTACAGGTGCATGCCAACATGCCCAGTTACTTTTCTATTTTTTGTAGAGATGGGGTCACATTCTTACTCAGGCTGGTCTTAAACTCCTGGGCTCAAGCAATCCTCCTACCTTGGCCTCCCAGAGTACTTGGATCAAAAGCACAATAGAGTTCCAGTATATCTGATCTGAATAACCTCAATGGACAGAACCTTGTTATAATATGTTACATGGCAGGCGGCACCTGTGGCTCAGTGAGTAGGGTGCTGGCCCCATATATCAAGGGTGGTGGGTTCAAACCCCGCCCCGGCCAAACTGCAACAAAAAAATAGCCGGGCATTGTGGCGGTAGCCTATAGTCCCAGCTACTTGGGCGGCTGAAGCAAGAGAATAACCTAAGCCCGAGAGCTGGAGGTTGCTGTGAGCTGTGATGCCACAGCTATACCAAGGGCGACAAAGTGAGACTCTGTCTTTAAAACAAACAAAAAAAGTCACATGGCAAAATTAGATAAACTAACAATAAAAATTTAATACACCTGAGACTGAGAGCTGTACTCAGAGCACATTACGTTTTTAGATTTTTGTTAAGCATCGTAAAGGTCAAAAGAGGCAACTTACCTTTCATCTTTGTTTTGCCGTATGCATCCTTCAATGATTTCCTTCACTTCAGGAATTGCTACTTTGTCAAAACTAGCTGGCTTCACTCCCTGAAAACCACAGAAATAACAGGTACACAGTAATGAAAGCAGGGCCTTTGACCTTTGTTCCATATGTGACAATGGAAAAATTTAGGTTGATGTTATTATTTTCTGCTGTATTTCAAATAAAAGAATATATAGGCTTAAATGAAGGCCAAATGGTCTAACTGGTTTAGAAAATCTTTTGTTCAACTTTGTTTCTAGCACATTCATTAATACAGTATTTAATTATTTTGAACGCTAAACTTATGTGTGGGCATGAATTCACATGCTTCGTTCGGCAGGCATGTTAACACAGTACTCTTTAATAAGCTCAACTAGTACAGAAAGAGTAGAGGATTTATGTTGTTTTGGTATGATAACAAATTGCTTATACAAATTAAATATAAAACAAAAAGCAATATATCAGACCCTTATGAAAGAACAGATCTGTAATTAATTTCAGAATAAGACTCATTACTACCAGTATTATACTATGTATGGGATACTACACAGTAGCACCACCCTGATAGTTTAGACAGGAGTCCAACCTTTTTTCCCTGTTGCACATTGGAAGAACAAGTGTTATTTTGCACCACATGTTAAATACACAAACACTAATGAAAGCTGATTAACAACAACAAAAAAGGTACTTGCATACTTTTCACAATATCTGACATCACAGATCAGCAAAAAGTCCTCACAAAATCACCATGCAGCCATGGGCCACAGGTTGTACACCCCTGGTTTAGAACCTTCATAAAGTATGAATTCATTAAAAATAAAATTTCCAACAATGTGTGGAAAAAATATTCAAGATATAAGAACAACAAAACACCATTATCTACTTCTACCTTATCTAAATGACCACATAAGAGTTCTAAGTCTATAAAAAAAGATTAAAAAAAAAAAAAGGGAGTGTTCAGGAAAAAAAGTTACTAAAGTGACAGAAATAGTAAAATAAAATTAGTAATAATCTACTGAATCACAGAAATACATGTCATCTCTCACAGGTCTAAATGAAATACATCAGATAAATAATTAGCTCTGAGGTCTTTAAATACCAGACTTTTATCTAAAGATGTAGTAATTCTCATCAATTACTCCCTGTATTATTCCAAGGTCCTGATTTGGAGAAGTCTATACCTCAGGCCAAGCCATAGCCAAGACACTGTGTAACAGGACTGAACCTGAAGTTAAACCCACGTACTTAAAAAAAAAAAAGGTTTCTGAGAAAGAGCACAAAGATTACTTTTTGTATTTTCCTTTACCTTATTTTTCTATTTCCAACTAAGTTTTTCCCTCTTGTTCTTGTCTTTACATTGTTCTAATAAAAACAAGAAAATAATGCTACAGAAGCTAAAGGATGCTTTAATTGAACAAGCTGGCATTTTAAACAACTTAAGAAAATAGGCACTGCTTTAAGAAAAAAAAATGGGGTCAGGAGTGGTGGCTTAGACCTGTAATCCTAGCACTCTGGGAGACCTAAGTGGGTGGACTGCTTGAGCTCAGGAGTTCTATAACAGCCTAAGCAAGAGTAAGACCCCATCTCTATTTCTAAAATGGAAAAATTAGTGAGCATGATGGCACATGCCTGTCATTCCAGCTACAGGAGGCTGAGGCAAGAGGACTGCTTAAGCCCAAGAGTTTGAAGCTGCTGTGAACTATAATACCAGGGGACTCTACCCAGTGTGACAGAATGAAATGCTGTCTCAAAACGACAAAAGGGGGGGGGGATGCTGCATACTTTAAAAGTTCTCTGGTAGTACAGTCGGCCCTCTGCATCCATGATTCAACACCCAAGTATTCAACCAACTATAGATTGAAAATATGCAGAAAAATGTTACAACTGTATTGAATATGTACAGATTTTCCTTATTCCTAAACAATCCAGTAAAATGATTATATAGCATTTACACTGCATTAGGTCTTGAGACTTATAATCTTGAGACGACTAAAGTATATGGAAAATGTACACAGCTTTAATATGCAGATACTATGGGCCACTTTGTATCAGGGAATTGCGAGCTGGCATTTTGGTATCCATGAGAGGTCAAAGTCTTAGAATTGACCCCCCCCCCAGATACTTGGGAACAAGTGTATTTTATTTTTATATTTGGTTTTAGTTTTCTACAATAAACATGTAAAATTGCATGAACTTTTAAAATGTTATTTATATTAAGTTTGTAGAATATTCACTAAAAATGACTACTGTTTAGTAAAATTAGACATTCATACATACTTGGTCTTTGAATAGAAAGACAGTTATGAATGTTATAGAAAAGTAGCTAAAGGGAATATAGAATTTGATGAGGAAAAATGTTCCTTCTTCCATAAGCACATACTTTTCAGAGGAATGCATTCAAACTACTGGCAGTCAAACTCTTACATATTAAGTTAATAAAGCAAATACATACTAATTCTTGAGTTTCAATCAAGCATTGGCACACTGGAAAGATAAAAGAATTTAACAGACTTGAATTCAGTGTGAATTGGATAAGCAGAAGCAGTTGTGACCTTCAGATTTCCTATCTAGCAAATGGATAATATACCTACCCAACTTGTTACCTAAATTTATAGCAGTTGAATTTAAATGTCATATCTGGGTTGAAAGCCCTTTGAATTAATAAACATGCTGACTCAAGGCCACCTTTGAGTTGAAAGACAATCATCAAAGATAACAAAACTTAGGGTTAAAATAAAATATTCTCTCAAATTCACTTCCATCTAGATTATCCTTGCAATAAACCTCTTGTTAATGCTTGTGTTGCACACTTATATGCATTCATGACTTTGCAAATAGGAATTCCTATTTATATATAGGGTAGTTGAACAAACTAGATATAACATAGTCAAATCAGTGAGTGTGTACAATACACCCTCAAATCTACTAAATTATGCTGCTTTTTTCAACCAATAGCCAAGATTTAGGTACAGAAAATTCCATACCAATGCTATACAACATATTCAGATACCACTACTGCCTTATAAGATCTATTATAGGTGCCAACCTAGTCAATAAAACTGAGATACACCTTATCAGCAGCTGATATTAAAAGATTAAGACTACTTACTGCTACCCACTTAAGATACTGAAAAATGTAACAAGGAATTTCATTAGCAAACACCGGAAGCCAGAATTATCAAAATACCTAGCAAGAGGGCTGGGGACGGTAGCTAACACCTTTAATCCTAGCACTCTAGGAGGCCAAGACGGGTGGGTTGCAGGAATTCAAGACTAGCCTGAGCAGGATCTTTTCTTTAAAACAAAACACAAAACATACAAAAAAACCTAGGCTCGGCGCCTGTGGCTCAATTGGCTAAGGCGCCAGCCACGTACACCTAAGGTGGCGGGTTCGAATCCCCAGCCCGGGCCTGCCAAACAACAATGATGGCTGCAACCAAAAAATGGCTGGGCGTTGTGGCAGGCGCCTGTGGTCCCAGCTACTTGGGAGGCAGAGGCAGGAGACTCACTTGAGCCAGGAGTTGGAGGTTGCTATGAGCTGTAATGCCATGGCACTCTACCCAGGGGGTTAGCTTGAGGCTCCGTCTCAAAAAAAAAAAAAAAACATACAAAAAAACCTAGCCAGTGTTGTGGGCTGTCATCCCAGCTACTTGGGAAGTTGAGGCATGAGGATCACTTAGTCCAAGAGTTTGAGGTTGCTGTGAGCTATGATGATACCACCCTAGGACATCAACCTTAGGGTAACAGAGTGAAACTCTGTCTAAAAACAAAAACAAAACCAAAAAAACCCCACCAAAATATACTTAACAGAGGTATTCTGAATCATTTAGGAAGAATATATGGGTATTGTATACCAAAGTTGACCAACCAAGTGTAAAGAATGAATATGAGACCTCACTGACCAACAAAAAAGTCAGCTGGAACATAGATTAGAGGTTGCTTAAAATAAACAATTACAGTTTTGATATACCCACCATACTCTAGGTTTCTTGTTCTTAAATGATTTTTTTAAAAGTTGGGCCAGGCGTGGTGGCTCATGTCTATAATTCCAGCACTCTGGGAGGCTGAGGCAGATAAACTGCCTAAGCTCACAGGTTCCCGCAAGCCTAACCACGAGTGAGATCCTTGTCTCTAAAAATAGCCCTGCGCTGTGGTGGATGCTTGTAGTCCCAGGCTGGGGCAAGAGAATCGCTTAAGCCCAAGAATTGGAGGTTGCTGTGAGCTATGGTTCCATGATACTCTACCAAGGGTGACAAAGTGAGACTCTGCCTCAAAAAAAAAAGTGATTAAATTATTCTAAAAGAAGAATTTAAGTACTGGATAGAACAAAGTAATGAGGCTTGGCACCTAGGGCGCCAGCCACATACATCGGAGCTGGAGGGTTTGAACCCAGCCCAGGCCTGCCAAACAACAATGACAACTATAACCAAAAAATAGCTGGATATTGTGGCGGGTGCCTGTAGTTCCAGCTACTTGAAAGGCTGAGGCAAGAGAATCACTTAAGCTGAAGAGTGGGAGGTTGCTGTGAGTGTGACACCATAGCACTCTACTGAGGGTGACATAGTGAGACTGTGTCTCCAAAAAAAAAAACAAAACACAACAAAGGATAAAATGTTTTATGAGGAAAGATTTCATCTTTCTTTTAGTTCATATATTTCAATAAACATCTACTTAAAGTCCAATAATCCTCCAAGTATCACCTCCTTTCCTTATTCCCTTATTTAGCCTCACTAAGTCCTATTCTAAACATTAAAAGACAAGTATTGCTCATATATTCTGAATGAGATTCAAAACCACAAACAGAAAACAGTAGCACTAAAGTAGATAAACTGAGCTAATTTCTTACACAAAACAAAACTAAAGTTCTTAAGGACACATAATCTTCTTACTCTACTCCTCCAGAGCCAGCAACCCACAGGCTCTACAAATATTCTTCCCTTTCACCGAAGTTCTCTTTAGGCATTAATGTCAAATATGAAGTTTTCTGACATGAGTCAATAGTTTGTCTTCATTAAATATAAGTACTTCTTGCATATCTAGTGTACATCCACTATAAGAAATAAAGCCCATTTCTGCACACTTTTAAGTGGAGTTGAAAAAAATTAACAATTTTGATTCTACAAAGGCAAATCAAGAATCTGATAAAAGATAAATGTTTACCAAGTATCATGCTTTATTTGAACTAAAAAAAATAAAAACAGATTTTATAGACTGACTTTTCCTTTGAATACTATATGCCATATTTTGCTAACTAGAAAAATAAAAGTGAGTCTAACACAGCATTCTGATTCAACCTTCCAGCTCTTAAAAACTGTCAGTATTTGCTTTTTAAAAAGCTTAAGTTTTGAATGTGTTAGGATAACATTTAACTATCTCTTTAAAAAGGTAATAAGAAAAGCCTACCTTCTCACACAGAATACAGTGTAAATTAATGAAATTATAGAACTTCAAATATTTTTAAAAGCATTCTAAAGTTAACAATTTCAATAATTTAACTAAAACTTTCTACAAATACCACCAAAAATGCTACAACATACCCATTACATAAATTGAAAATTCTTACCCACCTCATTTGTGCAATCCTTTTGAGGGCAGCAGCAGCAATGAGGATTTATGAGGACAAATACTGAGCAAAAATCTTTCTTTGTAAAATCCATCAGAAAAGGCAAAATAACTTGTTAGCATTAGAGAAAAATGAGGGAGAAATAGATATGATGTAAATTTAGCCCACAGCATAAGGAAGGCAGACATCAAAGTCAGATTGAAGTACAGTTTCTTGTTTAACACTAGCCATGTTTTCCTGACTCTCAGACATGAGTTTACTCTGCTGAGCCAACAATTTATTTATTCTAGATTGGCCTTTCAGACAAAACTACATGCTGAACAGCAGGAAAACTATTCCATTACTGTTCCTTATGCTTCTCTGTCAAACAGTAATAGATCCCTGTGCAAGATGAGGTTTTTACTTGCTTAATGCTCCACCTACTACGTCCACAGGCTCTGCCCCCTAGACTTAATCGAAACCTATCCTGGAGGCTTAACTGTATGTAAACTAGAAATCCATTTACTGAAACATTCTCTTCCTTCTAATCATGTTGAAACCAAGCTTTAAAATAAAAAGAGGCTTGAATTAAATAAACAAAAGGTAAACTCAGAATATGTAGCACAAAGAACACTGGATAAGGAATCACAATACTGGGCCTGAGTTCTCAGCTGAACCTATGATATACTAAGTTGGCATGACCTGAACCATATCCCTTAAACTTACTTGAAAAGTAGGGATAACAGTTCCCACTTTTTATCCAATTTAAAAAGAGATGTTATGGTAAACTGCCTTATCACTTTGTCAGTATCTTTGAAAAAATAAAAAACTTGTGAAGTAGTATTCAGAAGTTTTAAGAATTTTTTTCTTCTTCCTTTCCCTTCTACTAAAGGCCTCAATATAAAACAGGATATTTATTTTCCCAGATAAAAAACTACTATGATTTTAGTGATTAAGGATTAAAATATTTTTCTTCACAGCATTAACAAAGATGTTAGGAAAAGCATTGCTCATTCCATTGTTATAATGGGTAATAGATTAAAGTCCTAACCCTTCTAATTCTGTAAGCCTGAATCCCAATTAAGACTGGATGCTAAAGCTCCAAGTACAAACAGTACCATAAGCTAAGGGCTTGCCAACTATTTGGTATGAACACTTCTTTAAAGGTTAGAAATGCTACTAATTCTAATAGGGAACTACCACTGATTATTTCTCTAAAGGTTAGAAATGCTACTAATTCTAACAGGCAACTACCACTGATTACTAGCTCAACAAAATTCATTACTCCTAACTAAGTAGTCTAGGATGTCGGGTATTGTTCAGAAACACAGTAATATGTGCTGCAAAAATGCAGCATTACCTTGAATGTAAGTGTATGAGCAAGGACTATGCTTAGCTAAATCATAGACTCAGAATACAAGTGCTTTGTTAGGTCCATCAGATACAAATATGTGTAGGTTTTTAATTCTACTGGGCAACAAATAAAACCAAGCTGATGTAGATTTTTTTTTTTTTTGGACAAAGTATGATATAAGCACAAATATCGAGATTCTATAAAGAGCAGCCTTTTCTATATATCAAGGGTTTTCAATATATACAATGAATATACCATTCACATATACAGTGAATAGTATACACTGTACTTTAATCTATTATCCAGTATAACAATGGAAGTAACAGTTTTCATGTCTAAATTCATTCCTCGTTCTCTCAGAGTCACTGCCTTTTTCTGGATTTCCCTGTTTCTTTCTTGCCCTTATTTCCATGATCCAGAATAGAAACTTTGGTCATTGTTGGATGCTACTTTCCCTACAATGTTTAAGTATTATTATTATTCTATATGATCTCTTAAAACAGAGATAAATATAAAAACAAAAACAAACAGGGCGGCACCTGTGGCTAAAAGGAGTAGGGCGCCGGCCCCATATGCCAAAGGTGGCAGGTTCAAACCCAGCCCCAGCCAAAAACTGCAAAAAACCCCCAACCAACCAGAAACCAAAAAACCCCAAACAAACACACAAAAAACAAACAGCTAGTAAATGATTCTGCTACAAGTACTCTTACTATTCCTACAACATCCAAAGATTACTGACCAGGCATAGTGCAATTTTTACTGGCTTCATCATTACTCCTCAAAATCAATGGGCTTTTTTTCCCTTTGCATCAAAATTGTGACTTTAGTTTAGACTAATTTAAGATGGGCCTCATTGTTTCCACTCTCTCCATCTCCATTTTATACTTTACATTGTAGCCAGCTTAACTGTAGCCATTTTAAATTTCCCAAAATCATTTACCTCACAAAGGTTAAAATACTCAAAAACAGTTAATAATCCTCCACATCTATAAGATCATGACCATAGGATCACTGATCTAGAAAAAACATTAAAGAGTCCCTCCTTGTCCAAATAAGACAGCTATGCTCCAGAAAAATAAATGTTATGTCAAAGTTAGAATTAATTCATTGATTCAACTAGTGACTATGGTGAGTCTAGTCAAATAGGTATCAGGTATCTACTAGACACATTGTATTATATTCAGCACCTAGAGTAAGATAAATATAATTTACATTGTATTGGGTAAGAGCCTAATCCACAGTAAATCAAAAACTAGAATCCAGATTTTCTAGTATCTACTTTAATATTATTTCTAATTCCTATTATTGTGCTTTAATTTCCCTGATCTGCTGTGAAAA
>CAUYQV010059861.1:0-10590 GCA_963574575.1 Galagoides demidoff
CGGGCGCCTGTGGTCCCAGCTGCTTGGGAGGCAGAGGCAGGAGACTCGCTTGAGCCCAGGAGTTGGAGGTTGCTATGAGCTGTGATACCATGGCACTCTACCCAGGGGGATAGCTTGAGGCTCCGTCTCAAAAAAAAAAAACAAAAAACATTTAATATTGCAGATCAGATAGTAAAAAGTTAAGAAAATGGTGGATTAAGGACACTACAAAGGTATAAATACAAACCTTCCAAATAACAGTATTTTTTAAAATTAGCAAAAAGACACATCAAACAGAAAAAAAGGTTGTAAACAGTCATAGACTGGCAAAGACAAATTTACATGATCTTTCCATTTTAAAATATAAATTTTATATAAATCAACCCAAATAGAAAATATTGGGCAGCCATGGTGGCTCACTCCTGTAATCCCAGCACTCTGAGAGGCCAAAGCAGGAGGATCACTTGAGGACAGGAAATTGAGACCAGCCTAAGCAAGAATGAGACCCCATCTCTATTAAAACTAGAAAAATTAGTCAGGCATGAAGGCATGTGCCTGTAGTCTCAGCTACAAGGGAAAGTGAGGCAGGAGGTTCACTTGAACCCAGGAGTTTGAGGTTGCTTTGAGCTATGATGATGCTAACTGCACTCTAGCCCGGATGACAGAGCAGTGTCTCAAAAGAAAAAAAAAAAAAAACCAACAGAAAATACTGTTCTTACCCGAAGAAACTTAGGCAAGCTACCTTAAAAGATTATAAAAATAAACAGGGAAAGCATTTTCTTTTAAGTTTTAAGAGTAATAATAATAGAGATATCATTTATTAAAAGTTCACCATGTGGTAGACACAGCCCTAAACACTTTATCTAAACTATCTCTTTTAAGACAGAAACTTATAGGCCGGGCACAGTGGCTCATGCCTGTAATCCTCGCACTCTGGGAGGCTGAGGCGGGTGGATTGCCTGAGCTCACCAAGTTGGAGACCAGCCTGAGCAAGGGCGGGACCCCATCTCTAAGAATAGCCAGGCATTGTGGCAGGCGCCTGTAGTCCTAGCTACTTGGGAGGCTGAGGAAAAAGAACTGCTTAGCCCAAGAGTTGAAGGTTGCTGTGAGCTGTGATGCCATAGCACTCTACCTAGGGTGACAAAGTGAAACTCTGTCTCGAGAAAAAAAAAAACCATGAACTTATAAACTATCTTATATTGTCTCTAATGAGCCTATAAAGTAGGCATTATTATTTCTCCATTTTACAGAAGTTAGACTTCTCTTGACCACTTCACTGTATTACTACTAACATATTCAAATAGTTTAGTGAGTTCTATAATTCATTTCCCAAAATAATTTTTGAGTGGTTCATTTGCACTGAAATGACTTCAAATTCCAGGGAGGTGATTCAAAGACTCTGAAGGACACAAGAGGCCCTAAAAGCTATCAAGTCTAACTTCATAAATTGGTACCACTCTCTTTACTAGAAGAGTTCCACTAATGAGGTTCTTATTAGCTCCAAAATCAGCCCTTCCACATTCAGAAAATGTCCCTCTACTAAGATTAATCTTCCTTTTTCTAACCCATTCACATGCACTGTTAGTGTTATTCTTTAAATGTAAAGACTATATTGAATTTTCTATCCAGCCAACCTATTTTGCACATTTGAAGATATATTGTGACTATCTCAAGCCCTATTTTTTTCAAGTTAAGCAGTCTCACTCAATAGTTCCAATTATTTATTGACTTTTAAAACTGTATTTACTTTATTCACTCTTCTCTAAGTGGATACTTAAAGTCCAACATCTTGAATCCAACATATTCAAGGCACATTTTAAAAATCAAAGTAAATTAAGGACATTACTTCCTCAAGATAGATAATATACATCTATTAAATTCATGTAAATTTCTTTGGCTCTTTTCTTACTCTATAGAGGCATATGGAATTTACTAAAAACTATAGATTTTTTTTTTAAGAGACAGAGTTTTACTTTGTCACCCTGGATAGAGTGCCGTGGCATCACAGCTCACAGCAACCTCAAACTCTTGGACTTAAGTGATTCTCTTGCCTCAGCCTCCCAAGTAGCTGGGACTAAAGGTGCCCGCCACAATGCCAGCTTTTTGTTGTTGTTGTTGCAGTTGTCAATACTGTTTAGCAGGCTCGGGCTGGGCTCGAACCCAGCAGCCTTACTGTATGTGGCTGGCACCCTAATCACTGAGGTATGGGCGCTGAGCCAATTTTTAATAGCATGTTATCAGTCATTTATTAAAAAGGTAAACCTAGCCAGGCACAGTAACACACACCATAATCCTACCATTCTGGAGGCCGAGGTGTGTGGATTCCCTGAGCACAAAAGTTCAAAACCAGCCCCATCCCACCAAACAACAATGACAGCTGCAACCCCAAAATAGCTGGGTATTGTGGCAGGTGCCTTTGGTCCCAGCTACTCGGAAGGCTGAGGCAGGAGACTCGCTTAAGCCCAGGAGTTGGAGGTTGCTGTGAGCTGTGATGCCACAGTACTCTATCCAGGTGGACAGCTTGAGGCTTCTGTCTCAAAAAAAAAGAAAAGAAAAACTAGCCAGGCATCATGGCAGAAGCCTGTAAGGCAAATGCCTATAGTCTCAGCTACTCAGGAGGCTGAGGCAAGAAGACCACTTGAGCCGGAGTTGAAGACCAATTGATCACTTGAGTCTGAAGCTGCTATGAGGTTCAATGACACCACAGTACTTTAGCCAGGGAGACAAAAAAAGAAGAAAAATGGTGAACACAGCAAGGCTCAGAATAAAGCTTTATCAGGCATTATTGAGTACTTTCCAAAATTTTCACTAAGTTCTTCTTACTATTTATTTTTGCCCAGGATTCCATGTTTTGAAAGATGTTAAAACCAAGCTATATTTACTTAAGTTATTAAAACATTTTCCTATTTTTGGTAATCTATGACATACATATATTACTGCCAGTGCCCTGAAAGGTTTCTAGCAAACATTAAAGTAATTTGATGCTTTACTTTGTATGTACAGACTAATTAGGGGTAAATGTGCAATTACCATTAGGCATTTCTGAAATAGTGAACAGCTTGAGAACCACCCATATCCAATCTGCCTGCAACCCTAGGGTCCAAAGACCCTAATTAAATAATTCGAATAATGGCTAATGTTGGTCCAAATATGTAATTGATCTAAATGAGAAGTTAATAGGATTCAAATAGGAGAATGCAACAGAATCCACACTACAAGGGAAATAAAAAGCGTGAAGAAAAAAAAGCATGAATAAATTAAGGGCACGTTAAGCAGGTATATATTTCTATTCCCAACTTGAGGGGTAAAGAACGGAACAGAGAATAAACTGAATTCTAAGAAAAAGACAAAAATACCAAAGTCATGATTTATATATGAAGAAAACTAAAATGTGGCATGATTTTAAGCAACTGATAATGTGTAAAAAAAAGGAAAAACATTTAACAGTCCTCTTCAATGGCAGCATGGGGGGGGGGTCTCTGTTATTGGAAACAAAGAGCAACAGAATACTGTTACATAGCTCGTAGCCATAAACATTAATGATGGTTACTGATTTAACTTTTAAAATCAATAAATAAAGTGCATTAGATTTTTTTTGCTCCTCAGAACAAAATGTAAATGTTATCAACTTTGACATGGTAAAAGAACTGCTAATAAGTTGAGAAATGAGAGGGGGAACTCCTCCTTTCCTACAAAGTAGAGGGGTTAGGCAGTAGTGTGAGTCTGTAAATTATGGAACAAGAAATACAGGCTATGTATATTACTCAGAGTTATTAAGATTAACCACAAAGAGGAACCAAAAATTACGATGTAAGTATATAAAGGAAGAGGGCGGAAATATTCATTCTTTTTGGCAAGAGGTCTACAAATGATGTCTATAGTTGACAAGCTATTAAATATCAGTTTAAGCATATGATTTAAAGATAGGAAGATAATCACAAGAACCAAAAACATCGCTACAAGTGGCTTACTCCAGGCAGTGAGTCTAGGGGTGAATAGGAATGTTGTTTTTCATTATAAGCTGTTCTTATATTTTTTCTTTAACTTACGAACATACATTATTTGATTAAAAATTAATTTTCAAATCCCCTAACCTCATTATCACATAGTACCAAGATACACACACATACACCACACACACAGTCTCCCCCCATTGGCAAGATGTGGCAGAAACTCCTTTTCTTTAAGAGCTGATGAATTTTAACTGAGTACATTCTCTAGCCTCAAGATTATGTGTAGCTACTTATAATTGTGATGGATGCGTTACTTAGTGCAATGTAAGCATTTCACATTGTATATCAAAGCAGTACACTGAACCTCATAATACATCAACGTACAAAGTTTTAATAAAAAATAATAATTAAAAAAAAAGATTATGTGTAGCCTTACAATTAAGTTCTTATGAATGGAACCTATCCAGAAATTATGTACTCAACTTCTAATCACGCCTTTTAAAAGGAATGGGTGTTTTCCTCTTTCTCCTGCTTACCTTCCCCCTGGCTAGAATATGGAAATGGCAGAGGTAAACTATTTTCAACCTTGCAGATGAGGGAAAGAGCAGAGCAATAAGAGAGGAGGAGTCTTAGTCTTGAGTACCATGGGACCACCACATTAGCCCTGAACTGATTAGATTGTTAAGGGAGAAACTAAGTTGTTTAAGCCACTGTTACTTTGATCTTTCTTATACATGTACCCTCATGCACAAGGCACACGAAGAGAAAAATGAATGAGGTCAGCCTGAAAAATAAGATTAGAATTGGAACATGGAAATAGGCTGTATAAGACCCCAAAGAGGTCTGAAAGCTAAGTAAAAGGCACATATACTCAATGCAGTAAGCACAGGAAGCCTGAGCAGAAAAGTGACATAACAGAAAGCAGTACACTAGAAAAATCAGTAAAATGTGTAGAACGGATCTCAGGGGAGGGAAAGTGAAAAGTGTGACAACCAGTCAGATACCAGGTGTATCTCTCCAAGTGTGAACTAAGAGGCAGGGCTGGGCTGGTATCAGTGAGAATATAGTGAAAGGGATGGCTAAGAAGGGCAGCTGTAAGAATTGCTGAGTTAATGTGCTGACAGTCTGAAAGAATTAATGCTTATTCCAAAATTCTTGATCCAGGAGAGTAGAAGAATGAAGGCAACCCTGCCAGGAATGGAAAAGACCGGCCTCTGTTGGTAAGAAGTTCTAAAATGCGGGTAAGAAAATAAGCTGCAAATGGATTTCAAGCCATACAGAAACGTTTTCTCAGACTGGTACAAAGTTACATCTCAATAAAAGAAATTTTACCTGATTATATTACTTTATAAGACTTGAAAAGGGCTTGGCGCCTGTGGCTCAAGTGGCTAAGGCGCCAGTCACATACACCTAAGGTGGAGTGTTCAAATCCAACCCGGCTGCCAAACAACAATGATGGCTGCAACCAAAAAATAGCCAGGCGTTGTAGCGGGCACCTGTGGTCCCAGCTACTTGGGAGGCAGAGGCAGGAGACTCGCTTGAGCCCAGGAGTTGGAGGTTGCTGTGAGCTGTGATGCCACAGCACTCTACCCAGGGAGATAGCTTGAGGTTCTGTCTCAAAAAAAAAAAAAAAAGAGACTTGAAAAGCTGTTAATAAGCTACCCTATATTTCTTTTCTACTATCAACATGTCTAGGAAAACATTAAGAAATTAACAAAAGCTTCACCTTTTTCTTCCCATCCAGAATGATTATGTAGTATAAGTGCTAAATAGAGCTTGAGACATTTCCTAAGTACTGTCTGTCCTTTTCAGTACAGAAAATATAAAAGGGATTAGTTTTAAATTCATGCTATAATCAAAAATGAATTTTATGTGATGGTAAATTTTGATGAAACATGTTATATAAGTACCAGAGGCTATTTAAAAATATATACCTTAACCACTTTTTTTTTTTGGAGACAGTCTTTGTTGCCCTTGGTAGAGTGTCGTGGAAGTCATAGCTCGCAGCAACCTCAAATCTTGGACTCTTGGGCTCAAGCAATTCTCTTGCCTCAGCCTCCCTTGTAGCTAGGACTATAGGCACCCACCACAATGCCCAGCTATTTTTTTTTTTTTTTAGTTTGTTTATTTAGCAGGCTGGGGCTGGGTTCAAACCCACCAGCCCCAGTGCATGTGACCGGTGCCCAAATCACTGAGCTATGGGAACCGAGCCCCTTAATCACTTTTAATTGATACATAAAGTTAAAAGTTTGTTTTGATGCTATTTCTTTTCTTTCTTTTTTTTTTTTTTTTGAGACACAGTCTCACCATGCTGCTCTCAGTAGAGTGCTGTGGCATCACAGCTCACAGCAACCTCAAACTCTTGGGCTTAAGCAATTCTCCTGCCTTGGCCTCTGTTTTGATGCTATTTGTCAAAGGAGGACGATATCTATCCCCAGATTCTTATACATCTCCGACAAACTAAAATGGTATCCAAAACTCTAAAATGCAGAAGTTAATGTTAAATGTTAACTTCTAGCCAGGCAGTGACTCAAGCCTGTAACCACAGCACTCTAGGAGGCCAAGAGTAGAGCATCGCTTGATGTCACGTGTTCAAGGCCAGCCTGAGCAAGCTCCAGACCCTATCTCTACTAAAAATAGAAAAAAATTATCCAGGCATTGTGGTACATAGTAGTCCTGGCTACTCAGGAGGCTAATTAAGGCATGAAGATCCCTTGAGCCCAGGAGTTGGAGGTTACAGTGAGTTATGATGGCACCATTGGACTAGAGCTGGGACAACAGAGTAAGCTTCTGTCTCAAAAACAAAACACCAATTTCGTGGTTTGTTTCTATTCTTTTTTTTTTTGAAACGAAGTCTTATTTTGTCACCGTTGGTAGAATGCCACGGAGTCAAGGCTTACAAGCAACCTGAAATTCCTGGGCTCAAGCAATTCTCTTGCCTCAGCCTCCCAAGTAGCTGGAACTACAGGCACTCACCATAATGCCTGGCTAATTTTAGAGACAGAGTCTCACTCTTGCTCAGACTGGTCTCAAACCTGTGAGCTAAGGCAATCCACCCGCCTCAGCCTCCCAGAATGCTAGGATTAGCATTTCATACAATCTATAATGCTATTTTAAAAATTCACAGGCTGGGCATGGTGGCTTGCACCTATAATCCTAACACTCTGGGAAGCTGAGGCAGGTGGATTGCTTGAGCTCAGGAGTTCAAGACCAACCTGAACAAGAGCCAGACCCAGTCTCTACTAAAAATAACCCATGAGTTTGAGGTTGCTGTGAGCTATGACACCCTAGCACTCTACCCAAGGTAACTGAGTAAGACTCTGTCATAAAAAAAAAAAAATCACACAATCTCAGATTTGAGAGAGTCTTTACAGATCCACTGTACATTCAAAACTGATGACAAAATCCCTTCTACAATATCCCTTACAGTGAAATGGTCAACTATTCTTTGCTTCAGCATATTCAGTGACAGAAAACACTTTTCCAAAGCCAACTCTTTGATTGTTAGGATAGCTTTGTGAATACTTCCTTATAATGAGCCAAAATCTGCCTCACATTTGTCCTGGTTTGACCCTCTACTACATGAAATTTCTTCAAATATTTAAACACCATTGATCCCTAAAGACTTCACTTTGCTAAATCAAATAATTTCAATCCTGTCTAGCCACCGTATAAAATGCTGCCCCTCTTGTTATCTTCACTACCCTTCTGTGATAATCTTTGGCTCTTTACTGTCACCCTTAAAGCAAGTTGGCCAAACCAAAATGCAATACTAATAAAGATATCTGTAACAGCACAACGGAACCTTTCCTCCCCTATAGCCTAAAATCTTATTAAATTGACTCTAATACAATCAAGCATCTAGATCTAGTGCAAGCCAACAGAACTTTCTATGATGATGAATAGAAATCATCTGTATCTTCTGCACACCCCAACAGGGTGGCCATGAGCTTTGTATGGCTATTTAGGTCTTGAGATGTGGCCAGTATGATTTAAAAAAATGAATTTTTAATTTTATTTACTTTTGATTAAAGTAAACACACCAATAAAAATCCAAGAAAGATGTACAAATCAAATCTTATTCAACACACTATGAGTTTACTTGTAAGTTTATACATCCACAATACTGCCTGAAATAAGTTAAAATGAGGATGTATTTTCTGGATTCCAAATAGGTCCCAATTTCTTAGGATTTTATTAGCTGGTATGTATTTGCTCCTAAGTATATACAAAGGTAATGGACAGTTAAGACTAAATGCTCTTTCACATTAGCTACTGGCTAACAACTGATCCTCTAAATAGAATAAGAAAATACTTTCAATATATTTGCAAAAGTAAATGGTTTTTATAATTTAAAAACTATGAATCATCAAATTCATACATATTCAAGTGTCTACTAAAGATCTCTACTTAAATGTCTTATAAGAACACAACATTCTTCAAAATAAACTCCTGATCTCCCAAATTTCCTCTTCCCCTCCACCTCTCAAAAAAGCCCTACAGCTCTACTGACTAGAGTACAGTGGCATCATCATTGTTCACTGCACCCTCAAACTCTTGGGCTCAAGCAATCCTCCTGCCTCAGCCTTCCAAGTAGCTGCGACTCCAGGTGCATGCCATGACACCTGGCTAATATTTCTATTTTTGCAGAGATGGGAGTCTCACTTTTCCTCAGCCCTGGCTTGAACTCCAGAACTCGAGGGATCCTTCTACCTTGGCCTTCCAGAGCACCAGGATTCCAAGAGTGAGCCACTATGCCCGGCCTGCTCACTCACCCATTATTTCCAATTCAGAAAACAGTAAAACAATTCCATTTGCCAAGGCCTAAAACCTCAGTGTCATATCCCTGCCGCATCCCAAAATCCAAATCTAGCATTTGCTATTTCCTCTGCCTAGAGTGCTTTTCCTCTAGGGCAGAGGTTCTCAACCTTCCCAATGCCTAGATGTATTCTCACTGTTATGAAGGGGTTGTGACCCACAGGTTGAGAACTACTGCTCTAGAGCTATCTGCACCCCACCAAATCCTGGCTTAAATAATACCTTAGGCCTTCTCCTTTACATTTACAAACCTACTGCCCCACTCTCTATCCTCCTTTCCTACTTTGTCACTTAGTGTCATAAGACAATTACACACACACACACACACACGCACAAATATATATATATATATATATATATATATATATATATATTTTTTTTTTTTTTTTTTGCGGTTTTTGGCTGGGGCCAGGTTTGAACCCACCACCTCTGGTATATGGGGCAGGCTCCCTACTCCTTTGAACCACAGGCGCCACTCGACAACTATATATTTTACTTGGCTGCTCCCATTAGCAGTGAGCTAAGAGAGGGAGAGGATGTTTGTTTTATTCACTGCCAGTGCCTATCACATATAGAAGTTACTTAATCAGCTTACTGAAAAATAAATTCTGAAAACATTACCTATACAAAAATGATTCAATCAAAGATGCAAGGAAACAACTAGAAATAACTAATGTATTAAGGTAGTGGACTGAATTATTTTGCAGATTAAAAATAGGAAAAAGGTCCAAGCGTCATGGCTCACATCTGTAATCTTAGAACTCTGGCAGGCCAAGGCAGATCAAGACCTTGTCTCAAAAAAACAGCCAGGCATTGTGGTGGGCACCTGTATTCTCAGTTACTTGGGAGGCTGAGACAAGAGAATGACTTGAGCCCGAGTTGAAGGTGCTGTGAGCTGTGACGCCATAGCACTCTACCAAGGGTGGCAAAGTGAGACTTTGTCTCAAAAAGAAAAAGATAAGAAGAAGAACTGTTAGCATTGTTTTAAGTGGCCAGTATCTGCTCTTATCTTTAGGAGACATGATCCAAGACCCCCAGTACATGCCTGAAACCAAAGATAGTACCAAACCCTACACAAATGTTCCTCAAACTTATGACAGGTTTATATCCAGCAAATTTGAAAAATTTTAAGTTGAATCACTGTTAAGTCAGGCACTGTCAGTATATGTTGTTTTTCTATTTCTATACATAACATATCCATGATAAAGTTTAATTCATAAATTAGGTACAGTAAGAGATTACCAAAAATAATAATAGAACAGAACAATAACAATAAGCCACTATCACTGCTTCTGTGCCTTGGAGCCATTATTAAGTAAAATAAGGGTGATTTGGACACAAGCACTGTGATACTACAACAGTCACTGCTAACCAAGTAAGGTTACTAAATGACTAACAGGTGGGTAGTACAGACAGTGTGAATACGCTGGACAAAGGGATGATTCACGTCCTAGGCAGGATGAGGTGGAACACTGAGGGATTTCAACATGTTACTCAACTTAAAACTTATAAATTGCTTATTTCTGGAATTTTCCATGTAATATTTTCAGACTACAGTGACTGTAGGTAAATGAAACCTTGGAAAACAAAAGGGAGGACTGGCTTGGCGCCTGTGGCTCAATCAGCTAAGGCTCCAGCCACGTACACCTAAGGTGGTGGGTTCAAATCCCCAGACCGGGCCCGCCAAACAACAATGATGGCTGCAACCAAAAAATGGCCAGGCGTTGTGATGGGCGCCTGTGGTCCCAGCTACTTGGGAGTCGGAGGCAGGAGACTCGCTTGAGCCCAGGAGTTGGAGGTTGCTATGAGCTGTGATGCCATGACACTCTACCCAGGGGGA
>CAUYQV010059865.1:0-14358 GCA_963574575.1 Galagoides demidoff
CCTCCAACTCCTGGGCTCAAGCGAGTCTCCTGCCTCTGCCTCCCAAGTAGCTGGGACCACAGGCGCCCGCCACAACGCCCGGCCATTTTTTGGTTGCAGCCATCATTGTTGTTTGGCGGGCCTGGGCTGGGGATTCGAACCGGCCACCTTAGGTGTATGTGGCTGGCGCCTTAGCTGATTGAGCCACAGGTGCTGAGCCGTCCCTCTCTATTCTAAATGCATTCTTTTGAAACAATTCTTGGGAAAATGGATCTTATTACGAAGCATGGACTGCTCTCACTACCAGGAAGGTCTTCCCATGGCTCCTGAACCACCCCAGTCCTTCTTCTGGCCGGTGGAAACTCCCTTCTGCCTCCCCAGGCTGCCCTTGCCCAGGCTTTGCCTGATGAACTCCATCCTGACCCCAAAGCTGGTATGGATAGGAAGAGAAAGAAGTACTTCACAAGGGCTGAGCACCAACTACATACACAGCCATTATCTTCCTTTCCCAGGGATTAGCCTCCATTTCCAAATGGGGAAACCAAAATGATAACTTGCTTAGGGTTTCTCAGACTCCAAAACCCTTGCTCAGTCACCAGTGGTGACAGGATTACTGCCTTGACTATAGCTAGAAGTACTTTACCCATATTTACATCTGTAATTTTATCATTCCCTCCCAGATCACTACAGATCCTAAATCACTCTGAGCTTTTATAACAAGCAGAAGCAACATTCCAAAAACTACTTTTCACAGAATAACCCATCATGGAATATTGGAAATGGTCTAGTCTTCAAAAGCATCTATGTCAGAGGTTTTATGCTCTGCCTTAAGAAGCCCTAGGGTTCTGTTGAGGTGCCTCAAGGTTTTCCCGAGTAAGGAGAGTATCATTTATTATTACCATTACACAAACAATTATATCAAATATTAATACCATTAATATTAAACATGTATAAAATGCATCTGAACATTCATTCCCCATCTATCTATATAATTTTCCCTTACTCTGGAATTCACTGGGTTCACTGTAAAGGTCTTCCTGTAATCTGGTGTCCATCCCAACATGCCACCTTTATACACGCACTGCTAAGTTGCTATTACAAGGCTGTAATCCCCAAGAAAGATGTCATGCCTGATTCATCTCTATGCTTCCAGTGCTGATCTATCATACTGCATGTACTCTGTAGGTGTTCACTAACAATGACAG
The DNA here is from genome assembly GCA_963574575.1 of Galagoides demidoff. NCBI lineage: Eukaryota > Metazoa > Chordata > Mammalia > Primates > Galagidae > Galagoides > Galagoides demidoff. Next base: position 1,185 of record CAUYQV010059865.1, read on the forward strand.
CAACCTTAACAATGGATCCTATGTGTAGTCAGCACCACTCAGCCCAGAAAACTAGTCCCCAAGAGGTATTTTTCTAAACTTCTCCAAGAAGAAAGCAAATATGAAAAATTTCAAAAGTTTAAGGTGAAAAATCAAAATAAAAATTAGACAATTACTTTGTGAACTTTCAATTTTAAATTAGATATCCTGCTTGTAAAATACCGAGTTTATATTTTCTTCTAGAACAAAAAGTTGAACCAAAAAAAGAGCAGGATTTCCCATTCTGGTGGAGGCACGGGAGAAGGTGGCCACAATCTATAAGCACTGCATTTTTTTTTTAAGAGACAGAGCAACCAATCCAGAGTCTCTTCACGTCCGTGTATGGGGAATAATTACCATAAGAGACATTAGCAATTATTTTCTAGCGTGATGTAAGCTGAGGCAGCAGCGCCAGACCAGCGTCCTTGTCAAACACATTCCAGCCTCTTAGATTACTTCACTCACATCTCTCTGATTAGGATGCACGCCATGTGCTGCTTAATACAATCTGCCACAAATGCCAAGTACTTCAGAACTAAATTAGGAAATATGTCCAAATACATAGAATGATGCTAAGACCCCTAAGTGGATCTCTCTTTCTTTATGAGACATCAGAGTCATTGTCAACATCATGCCCTTTAATGAAGCAATTCTATCTTCCAGCCCTCTAGCTCTAAGAGCAAAATTTAACTCAAGCAGCAAAAGAATTAATAAAGATGATATGGTATCATAAATATGTTTTCACAGATGAAATTATTTTTGACAGATTCAGGAACTATGAGACATAAAAACAAATGTTAAAGGTCTGTTTGTGCACAAAGGGCTACATTAACAGAGTTCACACTGATTTCTGCACTGCAGCATGATATAAAGATGAGGCCAGAGAAATTACTTTTACATTTGTTTACTTTCACAATCATATGCCACTTACCAATGGCTACCTTTGAGGTCATCTGTGCTCCTGAAACCCGAGAACCCAAAAGCTCAACGTAAGAACTTAAGAATCCATTTTTGCTCACCACTTTATTACTTACCAGCAATACATAGGAACTGATGAAAAATACCAATTTCCTACCTAATCATTTCTGCTCACAACAAACATGGCCCTTAGGAAGTCCTGTTAGGGGACAAAGAGTGAAACAATGGATTCCTCACCCCATTTCGTAAGCCCTCTGTCCGTGACAGCATCCTCCAATGGTGGGCCAACCCAACACAACTCCACAGGTTAACAGAAAAGGTTTAAACCTAATTAATCAAAGCATCCAAGACTGTGAGTGTGGAACAGAGCCCAAAGTCATTTTACAGAGAAGAGAAGCAGGTCAAACTAAAAGAATCATGGACTCCCCCTCAAATGGGTACCAAATTGGGGAGAAAGGGATATATAATAATATATTAGTATATTTTGCAGCTCTTTTCACCATTAGCAGAGGCCGATGGGGCTATTAGCACCCTCACAGTAATTTTAGGTGAAGCCATGTGGTCTAGTCATTCATCCTAAAACCAGAGATCTACAAAATAACTAAGATGAAGGGCAGGACTAGTCAGATGTCTGCCCATTGCTTCTGGCCTCATTTTGTTGTAATCTCTCTGTAAAGCCTATTAGAGAAAAGATGTGAAGGAACTGCCAAGGGAATAGGATGCCCTGCCACCCACCATTGCTCAAGGTATGATTTCTCTGCCAAAACAATGAAGGTACATATTCCTCTGACCCAGCAGTCTACTGGGATGAACTGATCCTACAAATAACATTCACGTGGACCAAGTGCTGCCTGTGATAGAAAAGGCCTGGCAGCATTTAACATTCATCAATAGAGAACTAGCTGAATTAATTAAGGCAACACATCCACAGTTGCAATATTATAAAGTTACAAAAACCAAAAAACCAGGAAATTCTTTATCATGTCACAAAAAATGATCTCCAGGATATTTTGTTGTAGGAAAAAGCACGTTGCAGAACAATAATACAGTATTTTTTATTTACATTTTTAAAAAGAGAGTATTAATAGCATGTATGGCAATTTGATCTTAAGTGCATAAACCATCTTAGAAGGATGTGCAAGAAACTGGCAACACTGACCTGGCTCCAGAAAGAGAAACTGGGCAGCAAGCTGAAAGGAGTTGGAAGGAGCCTTGCCACCACATACTCTGCCTTTCTGCCTTCTGATTTCTGAATCAGGCGAATGCACTGAGTAGTCAGAAGTACTTTTATTTTAGATGTTTGAAAATGTGATCTTCTAAAAAAGGGCAAAATTACATAACAGCCATTTTTCTTATGATTTCACATGCCCCCCCCCCCAAAAAATGCTCGAAAACCCAAGCATGGCCTCGAATTCTGAATTCTGACCCACAGGTAAGATAAGAGGCTTTGGAGCATTAACTCTCTCTGATCCCTTTCTACACTAGCTGAGATGACTCATCAGCCAGGGATAGTCTCAAACTTTTTTTTAAAAGATTAAACAGGTAAGTTTTCACTAAATTACTTGATTTTGTTTCGTTGAAAAACTATGTTTATTAACAGAGCTAGGTTACTTGACATGTACCTGTTAGTTGAGATCTGTGTGTAACCCAAAGGTGCCAGGAACACAAATGGTCCTCAGTGACTATCTGTGATGAACACACGATGGCCTGGCTAGCTGGATATGTGAAGGAACGAATTTGAGCCATTATTATTCAATGCTCATGCAGCTGCGGTGCCTATAAAGTGCTAATGCAGTCATCATATGGCACAAGGATATTCTTTAATTAAATAAAAATAACACCTTTGGACTACTTCTATAGGTTAGGGACATTTAAAGTCCTGGCTAAAATGTGATTTCAGGCTCAGTGCCTATAGTTCAAATGGCGAGGATGCCAGCCACATACACAAGAGCTGGCAGGTTCAAATCCAGCCTGGGCCTGCCAAACACAGGCAATGACAACCATAACCAAAATAGCTGGGCTTTGTGGCAGGCACCTGTAGTCCCAGCTACTTGGGAGGCTGAGTCAAGGGAATAGCTTAAGCCCAACAGTTGGAGGTTGCTGTCAGCTATGACACCATAGCACTCTACCCAGGGTGACAGCTTGAGACTCTGTCTCCAAAAAAAAAAGTGATTTCAAAATTTAGACTTTACTGTCTGCTTTCATAACAGTTAATCAATAATGGACTATAGCAAAACCCTAGTTCCATATCACGTACAAAGAAAGATAAACTAAACTCTTTAATCTCATAAAACCTTCATTTGAACTCTGAATGTACAGGCCAGAGGCACAGACACAAGCCCCAGTGTGAACACAGCCCCAGGCAAAACCCACTGCTAATAGTCTCCCACAAACCTAATAAAATGGGACAAACGCTGCCATCAGATTGAAGCACAGATATGGCCAGAATATGGTCTTCGCAAGGAAAGTGACACTGAAGCTCGCAATTAGACTATTTGGGAATTATGATATCACATTATAGCACAGCAGGATGATACTAAAATCTCACAGAGCCACTCCTGACATAACTTAATTCACGTAGAACTGTTAAATGACAATTATGTTTCTTAAAAATGCAAAGTTTTCTGAGGAAAAAAATCAGATAGAAAGTCTCGCATCTGCAAAAATAAAGTTACCCAGATGAAGCTTGGCATTCATTTTACTTTTGAGTGGGTGGTATTCATGTTGGAGAAACATCTCAACACAAATTTATTACCAGCACTACTAACAACCAGCCATTCACCCACACAAGTGTTTGGAGGTTTGGTGCTATACTCACAAAATATTTGGATGACTAAATGCTATTGTCGGCTTTCAAAGAGATACTTAGAATTTATTTATTTTTTTGAGATAGAGTATCACCCTGTCACACTGGGTAGAGTGCCAGGGCAGCATTGTAGCTCACAGCAACCTCAATCTCTTGGGCTCAAGTGATCTTCTTGCCTCAGCCTTTCAAGTAGCTGGGAATACAGGCATCTGCCACAATGTCCAGCTAATTTTTTCCATTTTTAGAGACCAGGTCTCACTCTGGCTCAGGCTTGGTCTCAAACTCCTCAGCTCAAGCACTCCATCTGCCTTGGCCTCCCAGAGAGCTACCATTACAGGTGTGAGCCACTATCCTCAGACTTTAGAAACATTCTTACAGCAAATTTACTACCACTCAATTTAGAAAACCCAGTGAAAAATATAAGGTAACCAGTCATTTGCAGCAATACATTTTTAAACAAGAATTATCATAAAATAATCAGCTCAGTCTTATAATTCATGCTTTTAGTTGGGTTGGAAATTTTGAGAGGAATCCAAGAAAACACCTACTTACATCTGTGCCTAAAAGATCTTTCCAGTCGAATTTTAGTTGGTTTCTCAAATATAACCACTACAATTCAGTTGGTTTCTCAATTAACCACTGTAGGAATAAATCCATTCAGATAAGTCAAAGAGAAAGATATGCCAGATTAAAAAATTATTAAAAAGATTATTGAAATTATTGGGTAGTACCTGTGGCTCAGTGAGTAGGGCACCGGCCCCATATACTGAGGGTGGCAGGTTCGAACCCGGCCCTGGCCAAACTGCAAGAAAAAAATAGCCTGGCGGGTGCCTGTAGTCCCAGCTACTCAGGAGGCTGACACAAGAGAATTGCCTAAGCCTAAGAGCTGGAGGTTGCTGTGAGCTGTGATGCCACAGTACTCTACCAAGGGTGACAAAGTGAGACTGTCACTAGAAAAAAAAGAAAAGATGAAAAAATTAACCAGACTAGTATTGAATATAATAACTACCACCTCACCATACTGAAATCTCTAAAAATAAATGAGATAACAAAAACTTGAAAGTATACTACCGTGTTTCCCCGAAAATAAGACACTGTCTTATATTTATTTTTTCTCAACAAGATACACTAGGGCTTATTTTCAGGGGATGTCTTCCTCTCCACACCGAAATGCATAGTGTAGCTATGCAGACTTATCACGAGGTCTTATTATCAGGGTAGGGCTTATATTAACAAATGCACAGAAATCCTGCTAGGGCTTATTTTGGGGGTAGGTCTTATTTTTGGGGAAACACGGTAGATGAAAAATTAGAAAGTAAACAGTCTCTTCTCTCTCAACAAATGAGCTCACCAGAGATCAGAAAAGAAAGTGTTTTCAGAGCTGGAGAAAGGAAACTACCCTAAGAAACCAATTCCTGTACCTTCCCCCACATCCAGGGAAGTCAAAACTTAGGCATTAGAGCATCACAGACTTTCCAGCAAGATATAATGAACATGCTACAACAAAATAGGCTGTTTTAAGCACAAAGGGGGCACTTTCTCACAGTGAGATTACAGTATGCCATGTGTATTTTCTCCTAGCAGTGGAAAACCCTGCATTTTTAAGAAACATAATTGTCATTTAACAGTTCCATGCGAATTAAGTCATGTCAGGGGTGGTTCTGTGAGATTTTAGTATCATCCTGCTATGGCTAAATGCTCCATCTATCTTCCTGGATAAAAAATACATCATTGGAATCCAGGATGTGTCCATTCTTGTGCATTTACTAGGATGCAAAACCAGTGCCATCTATATAGATAAAAGGTCAAATAATGGGGAAATAAGACGTAAGATGCACCAGAAGCCAGGATCAAACTATTAATGGTAGAAGTAATAGGAATCACATAGTGATAGTGCATAGGCATTATGCTTAATGCTTTACACACATCTTTTCATTTACTCCTACAACTCTATGAAGTGGGTACTATTATGAACTCCATTTTATAAATAAGGAAACTGAGGCATAAAATGGGGAACTGCTGACTTGGAGATGTTCCTTCCCAGAAATCCTACCGACACCAGAAGTCAAGAGTAAGCAATAGGAAAAAACATAAAATGAACAAAAACTTCATCCCTGTGTCCCCTGATCTCACTAGAAAGGAAAGAAAATTCTATAAATTATCTTTTAGACTAAGTATTTGGCCTATAGTCAGGACAGTAAGAAGTTAGGGAAGGATAAAATTTAGTCATCATTCAGAGTGTCCAATTAAAAACTTGTCTCCCTGCTCTGGCTCAAAGACTGTCAGAAGGTGCTTTTATACACTATTGATGGAATGTAAATTTTGAGGCAACCTTTTTAAAGGGCAATGTCCATCAACTTTTCAGGTGTGGGCTCGGCGCCTGTGGCTCAAGCGGCTAAGGCGCCAGCCACATACACCTAAGGTGGCAGGTTCGAATCCCCAGCCCGGGCCCGCCAAATAACAATGATGGCTGCAATCAAAAAATGGCCAGGCGTTGTGGCGGGCGCCTGTGGTCCCAGCTACTTGGGAGGCAGAGGCAGGAAACTTGCTTGAGCCCAGGAGGTGGAGGTTGCTGTGAGCTGTGATGCCATGGCACTCTACTCAGGGGGATAGCCTGAGGCTCCGTCTCAAAAAAAATAAAATAAATAAAATAAAAAACTTTTCAGGTGTGCATTACAGAGATATGCTAAACTAGGACTTTTGCAAGTTGCAATATGCATTGTAGCATTGCCTATAGTAACCAAACAGTAAAAGGAACCTAAATGTCCCTAGTGAGGGGACAGGCTGTTAAGCATATAAAGCTGGACAATTGAGTTCTTGAACTCATCCTAGAAAAAAATGCTACATACATCACTGCTGCATATTACTATGGTCACCGAATGGCTAAGGAGAGTACTTCAAAGGTGATCATAGTGATTTCCAGCAGTGAGGGATGTAGCACCTTTTGTATGAGTTCACGAACTTAATTGTCTGGCCTCAGATGCTGGAATCCCAGGGAGAAGGATCTGGAGAGATGCTGGCATAATACATGTTCTCCAAGGTACATTACCCAGCCTTTTTACTGAGTACACACTGTGTATACTATGATCCCATTTCTATAAAGATATGTTTCTAGTGGACAAATGTACCTCTATATGCATTAAATTTTTCTAGAGGGAGCCGAAAAACTGTTAATAGTTTCTTCTGTGCAGTGAAGTTGGGGGAAGAGAGGAGAAAGAAAATAATTACTTTTCATTTTATATCCTTTTGAAGTGTTGGAATTTGTTCACCATGCTGAAATACTGCCCTAATACCTCTGAAAAGAAAAAATATCAGCTTTAATTGCCTTCTAAAACATAGTCTATGTTCTTTTTTGTTAATTGTGCATCTTGATATTTTTGTACCTTGTTTCCTTCATACACCCATCCCAGACTCTTCACACCAAAAGCAACCTGGTTGGCTGAGACATCCAAACATGTGACAGGCTGGCCGTAGACATAATGGAGGGTTCTGGCGGAGTCTTCAGCTTTTAGCAGGTATACCAGATCTCCAGCAGTGGCTACTGCCACAGGGTACCTTCCAGTATCTGGAACTATTTCAAGGTAGTCAACCTATTAAAGGATAAGAATTGTTTAGTGCTACCAATTCACCCTGTCTTGGTCAAAAATAAGCAGTTCCTCTTACATATCAATGAGACCAGCTACACAACAGAAAAAACAGGCAAAAGAGCATTCACAGGAAATAAAACACAAACAGCTCTTACACAAATGAAAAGACATTCATCATAAGACATTCCTAAAAAGAGAAATTACACAAAATAAAAATTCACTGACATATAATATTCACTTGCTATATCAGTAAAGATCAAAAAGTCTGATAACATACTGGGCTAGAAATAAAGAGGGGACAACCACGTTTGTGGATCCCACTTATAAGTGGTGGGGTATGATTTGATCCAACTTCTCTCAAGGGAAACCTGGCAACATTTACCAAAATGCTGAGTGCACATATGCCCTGACCCAGAAAGTCTGCTGTTAAGAAATTACTTACAAATAAACTTACACTTTTGCCAAATGACCTGGTACAAGGTTACTCACCATAGTGTCATTTTGTCACAGTTGGATACTAGAGAAACCTAAACATCCATAACTAACAGGACTGATTCAGTAACTTACAGGACATCTATATACTGGCATACCATGCAGTCACAGAAGCAAGCATGAAGTCATTCTTTACGAACTGATACAAATAGGATGATGAAGATAAATTAGGGGAGGAGGGAAGCAAGGATGCAAGGTGAGTAACAAGATCCCCAGTATGTGGATGTGTGGGCAAGGTGGGGGCAGAGGAAGTTTACAGTACACTGGACTTGCCCACGCACAAATCTTCTAACGATGGCTGCCTGTAGGAAGGAAATGGGATGTAGGATGGGACAGTAGGGAGATTTTCTCTGACAATATTATCGTGTATTAAATTCTGAACCATGAGGGTGTAACGGCAACTTTCAAAAACTAAAAGGGTTTTCTTTAAAAAAGAAACAGAACAAAATTTACTCAGTTCAAAATTATCAAAATTGAAAAAAAAACTAAACAAAATTTATTCAGTTCAAAATTAGTAATATTTTAATATTTGTGCAAGTACTAAACACTTATGGCCAAAAGGTTAAAAATATCTGAGTTACCTGTTGTCTCCTGGTCTCAATGTAATGCTGTGATTCCACAGAGGGTCTGTTCGGTCACCCAGGGGCAGGAAGGGCTGCTATGAACACAAAGTTTTCCTACCACAACAGTACCCTGCACTGCATTCCTGCTAGCACTTCCTCTAGTTTACATGGGTGTGAGCAGCACCTTTCATGAAAAATTTGCAGACCAGCCTGAGCAAGAGTTAGACTCCATCTCTACAAAAAATAGAAAAATTAGCCAGGTGCCTGCAGTCTCCATTACTCAGGAGGCAGAGGCAAGTGGATCGCTTGAGCCCAGGAGTCTGAGGTTGCTGTGAGGTATGATGAAGCCACTGCACTCTAAAGTGGGTGCCTAGAGTCTCAAAAACAAAATTTTGCCTATGCAGCACAATTCTCACTGGTGCAGTTTACATCAGGTTTTCATTTCCTTGAGTAAACTATGAGAATAGAAATGCTGAAGGCGAGTCATATTCTGTAATTATGAAAATTCACAATGTAGAAAGACAACATTTCCCTGACAATATGCCAAGTGAGTTCAAAAGCCTGAATCCTGAAGGCTGTCCAGAAGAGTCTGAGAGAGAGACAGTAAACATTCCGGTGGCTCTGCTAATCCTTGGGCCCAGCAGTGTGAGTGGTGCCCAACATCCCAAGCCACAAGTCCATCGCAAAGCACAGATGCTCTAGGCTAATATTACAAACCTGGGAACACTGCCACGGCTACTCATGGACTGTCTATGGACAAGACGAAAACGGCCCAGCTCTACAGTCCAGAAGTCCCTTTTCCAGGGACACTGAGTACATTCTGGCAAGCCCTCACCCAGGATGAGAAATAATTCACAAGAAGTGTTGTAAAACATGCCTCCAGCAATGGCTGCTTACTTCCTCTCACTCACAAAAATAATTTCTTATTTTCCTAAAACTGATCCTCAATCTAGCCCTTTAACTTCATCTTCATGTTGGATTTTTGACAGACCAAGAGGCTCAGATTGATGGCAACTGTGCCATTTGCTGGGGACTGTAACCTAGTTCAAAAAACTCCCAGCCTGTGCCAGGATGCCACCTTATTGTCAATGCACAATTTATACTTTATAGAGGGACTTGTATCTTAAGTGAGTCCTTATACTTACCAAGGGTCCAAATAAAGCACTATGGTAGTTTTGGGAACACAAAGAAATATTGTACTTTCAGCTTTTTCTAATAAAACTCCAAGATGAGAGGACAGCATCAGGCAGTTTCCAAACTCCAGAGACACTGGTCCATAAAGGGTTTCATGAAGTGACACTATAGCTTGTTAAGTAATTCATATGTAAGAAGATTTCCAACAGGGAGGAAAGATACCAATTTGTCATTCAATGTTGCCTTTTCTTTTCACTCTTCTACCAGTATGCAAATTACATTTGTTTAAATTAAATCCAAACTCAGCACAGATGAATTTGAGTGTTTCCTTCTTAGCACCAAATCATCTGGCATAATGCAGATACAGAGAAATTCACATGCAACTGTACTGTGAGATAAGCTCTCTGTAAAGAATTCCTCAGGGTGGATGAGCATCACATGGGACATCCTGGAACATGGCTACTCAATTAACACTGACTTAAATCTATCTTCATTCAAAAGTTACTTTGAATCCCAGGGGAGGGTTGAGCTCCATGACTTATGCCTATAATCCTAGCACTTTGAGAGGACAAGGCAGGAGGATTGCTTGAGGAGTTAGGAGTTAGAGGTGACACTAGTGCACTAGGGCCTGAGTGAAAGAGTAAGACCTCATCTCTTAAACAAGAAAAAATTACAAGTGACTGCTGGAACTTTAGGCCAGAAATTGATCTCAGATTTCTAGGAGAATTTACCACATTAGTCTGAAGGAGGCTGAGGACCACAGTAATGAGAAACTATGACCTTGAAGTCAGTCCTGAAGTTTTAACCATAACTTCTTCTTTTTTTTTTTTTTGCAGTTTTTGGCCAGGGTCAGGTTTGAAACCGCCACCTATGCTATATGGGGCTGGTGCCCTACTCCTTGAGCCACAGGCACTGCCCCCTCAATCACAACTTCTTAGTTCTGAGACCTGGGGCAAGTCAATTCACTGCTCTCAGCCTCTACTGGCTTCTTGGTAAATGGGAAAAATAATACTACCTATTTGTAAAGCTGCAGTTAGATTTATAGATTTAAGACCCACAAGAAGCTCTGACTGAATCAGAGCTGACAACATCATTATTATTTATGTTATACCTAGAGATTCTAATAGAAAAAAAAATAACAAAACTAAAGGCTCACCAGTTTCTGAACTTCAAATTCTGCAGATATTTGCCAGTATCCCTCCTCATTGGGGTATAACATTACAACATCAAAAGCAGAGGCTGTGGCAACAGTAGCATCTTCCTGGCTGAGGGCTAGTGCCTGTATTCTTGCGTCGTGCTCAAAACGATGAATAGGATACTTTCCAGTCCTTAGATCCCAAATATTAAGAATTCCTATATAGAAAAAAACAATGTAGATAGTATTTTTAATTTACTTAAGGCACAATTATAAAATATCGTTCAATATAAAAAAATTTAAAAATGACAAATAAGTAAAAAAAATTTGCATCCCATGTAACAAAGGGCCAATTTGCTTAATATATAAAGGGCTTCTAAGATGCAGTAAAGAAAACAAAATTGAAAAGTGAGCAGGGCTTGGCACCTGTGGCTCAAGTGGCTAAGACGCCAGCCACATACACCTAAGGTGGTGGGTTCGAATCCAGCCCGGGCCCGCCAAACAACAATGACGGCTGCAACCAAAAAATAGCCAGGCGTTGTGGCGGGTGCCTGTGTTCCCAGCTACTTGGGAGGCGGAGACAGGAGACTCGCTTGTGCCCAGGAGTTGGAGGTTGCTTGAGCTGTGATGCCACAACACTCTACCCAGGGGACAGCTTGAGGCTCTGCCTCAAAAAAAAAAGAAAAAGAAAAGTGAGCAGAGGACATAAGGATGCTATTCACAGAAAAATATACTGGACATTTAAACATAAGTGTAAAAAGTCACTCACAATTAGAAAAATACAAATACTTCGATACAATACCATTTTCCATTAATCAAATTGGTAAAAATAAAAACTTTCATAAATCATGTTGCTGTTATGGAGAAATGGGCCTGCTCTTAAAATGTTGGTGAGAATGTAAACTAATTCACTCACTTCAGAGACAATTTGCTAGTATTTATCAAGTTACAAATGTATATATTCTTTCACTCAATCATATATTTACATGTATACACAAGTATACACAAAGGATAGTCACTGTAATGTTTTTAATTATATCAAAAGATTAGAAGCTTTCTAAACGTCCATCAGTAAAGAACTGCTTAAATAATTGCACCTCCACAGTTTAGAATTTAGAATATTATAAGCAGTTAAAAGAGGGAGTCAGCCTTATAGGTAACCTATAGAATACCGGTATAGTACACTATACTACATTTGTGTTTTTGGAAATTTACACACAGAATATCCTAGAAGGGTGCACAGGAAACCATGAACAATGACTGGCTTCTAAGGAAAGAAATCAGAAGAAAGGAATAAGAGCAGGAAGGAAATTTACTGTACATCTCCCTGTATAGTCAAAAATGTTTTCTAAAAATTTTCTTTACCAGAAAGTTAAAAAATGTCTTTATGGCTCGGTGCCTGTGGCTCAAGTGGCTAAGGCGCCAGCCACATACACCTGAGCTGGCAGGTTTGAATCTAGCCTGGGCCCGCCAAGTAACAATGACGGCTGCAACCAAAAATGGCCGGGCGTTGTGGAGGGCGCCTGTAGTCCCAGCTACTTGGGAGGCAGAGGCAGGAGACTCGCTTGAGCCCAGGAGTGGGAGGTTGCTATGAGCTATGATGCCACAGCACTCTACCTAGGGCGACAGCTTGAGGCTCTGTCTCTTAAAAAAAAAAAAAAAGTTGTGAATTTGAAGAACTTCAGATTTGGATTTTCAGATCAGGGCTGCTCGACCCGTATTTGCCCTCTTTCCTCGCCAATGCCCATGTACAGTCTCTGTTAGCAGTGGCGCTTCTTTCTGTGCAGCTCTCCAAAATGAGCCTATCACACATTTATTTAAGATGCTGATTTTGCCATACACTCTTTTCCCCAGCACTTTGAATGCTGCCACCCGGATCAATTCCTCATAAATGTATACATACTGGCCATGTCACCACCTTTCTAGAATTGTCCACAGCAGTGATCTCTGAGGTCTGAGGTCATCCCTAAACCAGCACCACTAGCATCACCTGGTGACTTGCTAGAAAGGCAAATTCTCAGGCACCAGAAACTCTGGGAATGTACACTCAAGTTTGAGAACCAGTGGTCTATAGCATTTACACTTTTCTACCAGAAGTATAAAGTCTTCTGTATTTGGAATATCATAGATTCTCCTTCCCTCAGAAATTATTTCCTTTTATCATTTCTGCCCACTAAGCTACTCCTTTTCCCTCACAGATTTACTCAAGAAAATTGCTCTATTCCAATTCCAATTGATTTTATTTTTCAAAATTCAATGACAAATAACTGTGTGGAGGCTCGACGCCTGTGGCTCAATCGGCTAAGGCGCCAGCCACGTACACCTAAGGTGGCCGGTTCGAATCCCCAGCCCGGGGCCCGCCAAACAACAATGATGGCTGCAACCAAAAAAAAAATGGCCGGGCGTTGTGGCGGGCGCCTGTGGTCCCAGCTACTTGGGAGGCGGAGGCAGGAGACTCGCTTGAGCCCAGGAGTTGGAGGTTGCTATGAGCTATGATGCCATGGCACTCTACCCAGGGGGA
>CAUYQV010059867.1:0-19678 GCA_963574575.1 Galagoides demidoff
TTTTTTTTTTTTTTTTTTTATGACGGAGCCTCAAGCTATCCCCCTGGGTAGAGTGCTATGGCATCACAGCTCATAGCAACCTCCAACTCCTGGGCTCAAGCGAGTCTCCTGCCTCTGCCTCCCAAGTAGCTGGGACCACAGGCGCCCGCCACAAGGCCCGGCCATTTTTTTTTTTTAGTTGCAGCCATCATTGTTGTTTGGCGGGCCGGACTGGGGATTCGAACCCACCACCTTAGGTGTACGTGGCTGGCGCCTTAGCCGATTGAGCCACAGGCACCGAGCCATCCGGCTATTTTCTTGTTGCAGTTTGGCCAGGCGGGTTTGAATCCACCAGCTTTGGTATATGGGGCCAGCATCCTATTCACTGAGTCACAGGCGCTGCTCCTGAGTTCCCCTTTTTGAGGAAAACATTTTGCTCAGTTGAGATTCAAAGTCAGTGTTCCACATCATCTAATTCAATTGCAAATATTTATGTTAATGCTCATCTGTAAAGAGATTTACATATTTCATCTTTGAAAACATCTTTTCACACAGATACATGATGAGGTAAGTATATGTGAGATGCTTGAAATGTTGTCAAGTTATAGCTTACTCTTGACTATCACAGCCGCAGTCGGCTGTGTTCCAAATAAAACTTTGTGGACCAGATATAGTGGACCAGATTATAGTGCCTATAATTTAGCACTTTGGGAGGCTGAGGCAGCATGATCACTTGAGGCCAGGAGTTTGAAATCAGCCTGAGCTATACAGAAAAATAGAAAAGTCAGCTGAAGATGGTGGTGTGCGCATGTAGTCCCAGCTACTCAGGACTGAGCTAGGAGGGTCACTTGAGCAAGTTAGAGGAGTTTGAGGTTACAGTGAGCTATGATGATGCCACTGCGCTCCAGCACAGGCAAGAGAGCAAGAACCTATATTAAAAAAAAAAAAAAAACCATACAATAACAATAATAAGTTTATTTGTGGACACTGAAATTTGAATTTCATACAATTTTTGTCTCAAAATACTTTTTTTCCCCAACCACTTAAAAATGTAAAAACCATTCTAAGCTTACAGGCTGTACCGAAATAGATGGTGGGCCAGATTTGGCCTATGGGAATAGTTTACCAAACCCTGGTCTAAAGCCCTTATACAGTTGTTATGGCATATATAGGGTTTAAACACGCCTGTAATCTTAGCACTCTAGGAGGCTGAGGTGGGCGGATCGCCTGAGTTCATGAGTTCGAGACCAGCCTGAGCTAGAAACCAGTCTGAGCTAGAGTGAAACCCTGCCTCCAGAAATAGCTGGGCATTGTGGTGGGCGCCTGTAGTTCCAGCTACTTGGGAGGCTGAGGCAAGAGAATTACTTGAGCCCAGGAGTCTGAGGTTGCTGTGAGCCATGTGCTATGGCATTATACCAGGGGTGACAAAGTGAGATTAAAAAAAAAAACAACCCAAAAAACCAAAAACTAGTTAAGGCATCTACGGGGTTTAACACAGTGCCCCATAAATAGGGAGCACTACTCTCATCATCTTCAGGTCTGGCTGGTGGGGTGAGTGGTGGGGAAGTTGTGTCCGCTTTAGATTTCTGCTGTTCCTGAGGGAGTGTTTGCAAGGCTTTTTTTTTTTTTTTCTGAGAACAGTCTTTTTCAGTCACCCTAGCTGTTAGCCTTTCATCCATCAGGCATTCACTGGCCACCTGCTATGGGTGGAGCTCTGTGCTGAGGCCCCAGGATATAAGGGGCCAAATTGTTGAGGGTGGCGCCTATGGCTCAATGAGTAGGGCGCCAGCCCCATATACCAAGGATTGGGGGTTCCATCCCAGCCCTGGCCAAACTGCAACAAAAAAATAGCCGGGCATTATGGCAGGTGCCTGTAGTCCCAGCTACTTGGGAGGTTGAGGCAAGAGAATCACCTAAGCCCAAGAGCTGGAGGTTACTGTGAGCTGTGATGTCACAGCACTCTACTGAGTGTGACAAACTGAGACTCTGTCTCTAAAAAAAAAAAAAAAAAAAGATGAATTGTTGAGTATGGTGTTCAAGTTATACTTTAGGTACAAAACAGGTGACCATGATTTATGGGAGTGATTGGCCAGGTAATGCATTTAATTTCTTTTTTTTTTTTACTGAATGGTAACTGTGTACATTAATGCACTTCTGGGGTACAGTGTAGTGTTTTCACATACAATCCGAAACGCTTCGATCAAACTGATGCATTTAATTTCTTTCTTTCTTTTTTTTTTTTTTGAGACAGAGCCTCAAGCTGTCCCCCTGGGTAGAGTACTATGGCTTCACTGCTCACAGCAACCTCCAACTCCTGGGCTCAAGCGAGTCTCCTGCCTCCGCCTCCCAAGTAGCTGGGACCACAGACACCAGCCACGGCGCCCGGCTATTTTTTTGGTTGCAGCCATTATTGTTTGGCGGGTCCGGGCTGGATTCGAACCTGCCACCTTAGGTGTACATGGCTGGCGCCTTAGCTGCTTGAGCCATAGGCACCGAGCCTCTTTTTTTTTTTGAGACAGAGTCTTACTTTGTCACCCTAGGTAGAGTCCTGTGGCGTCACAGCTCACAGCAACTTCCAAATCTTGGGCTTAAGCAATTCTCTTGCCTCAGCCTCCTGAGAAGCTGGGACTACAGGCGCCTGCCACAATGTCCGGCTATTTTTTTGTTACAATTCTCATTGCTGTTTTAGCTGAGTGCCTTTTGGGTGCCTAGATACTTTAGGCTTGGATACTTTGGTGGCATCCTGACCACCTATGAAGTCCTGACTTTTTCCTCAAGGGGCCTTCCCAGAGCTGTTTTCATTCTTGCTGTGTCCATTGAGTGATAAAGCCAGTTTCCAGTCTCCGGTTCTTCCTTGCATGTCCTGGGTGCTTTTGTCAGACTAATCTTTTTTACAAGCTGTTTTCCTCTTACACTGCTGCTCAGAAATCTTCTACATTAATCAAGATTAAAAATCTATTTCTAAGTTGTTTTAAAGAAAATCAATAAGCAAATGCATAGGAAAAGGAAGAACCCAGTGGTCACCAACTTATGAAAACTTTCAGGATGTGTGGACCCCCATGGTCTTCTATTTTTGTATCTTTGTGAACAAGTGCTTTGGTTCTGCCCTTTTTACTGCCAGACTGGCTCTAGGAGAATGGAGACGACTGCTTGAGGCTTTCTGCCTTCTGTGGGACTCTGGGCCAAAGCTTACCCTTCCTGGGCTACCTGGGTCAGCTACTCCTGTCTTAGGGCTTAATCATTAGTTTGTGGGGGCTGGGGTTTAGTCAACACTTTGATGCTAAACAGTTTTGGTCCTTGATCTTAGGCCCATCCCAAAGATTTCTCTGGTTCTCCTCAAGAGCTCTTCATATAAGCCAAGGGGGCTCCAGAGATGAAGCTGACCATCTTCTTCAGAAGGCTTTCTGGAAGCTTGTGTTAGGATTGGATTAGATTGGCTTCTCAAAGCTGAACTGCTTCTTGCAAATTTAGTAGTACAGCAGTGAGGCCTGGACTACCATCTGGCCGCTGGGCTGGTATCTACCCAGCTGATCCTATAGAGGGCTGGGTGTGGGGAGAGGAGCCAGCATGTGCCCCTGAGTTGTTGATTTACTGAAGGATGTGACCCCATGTCCCAGGAGCTATCTGTAATTCCTGGTTTGCATTAATAACCCTCTGTGGAGGCCAGGTGTGGTGCCTCATGTCAGTAATCCTAGCACTGGAGGCTGAGGGGGTTGGATTGCTCAGGAGTTTGGGACCAGACAGAGTAAGAGAGAGACCCTGTCTCTAAAAGCCGGGAGTTGTGGTAGCTGCCTATAGTCCTAGCTACTTCGGGGGCTGAGGCAAGAGGATCCCTAGAACCCAAGAGTTTAAGGTTACTGTAAACTGTGATGCCATAGCACTCTACCCAGGATGACAAAGTGAGACTGTCTCAGAAATTAAAAAAAATAGGGTAGCGCCTATGGCTCAGTGAGTAGGTCACTGGTCCCATATACTGGAGGTGGGGGGTTCAAACCCAGCCCTGGCCAAAAACTGCAAAAAAAAAAAAAAAAAAACAGCCCTGACTAGTTAGGGCTTGGTGCCCATAGCACAGTGGTTACGGTGCCAGCCACATACACCTAAGTTGGTGGGTTTGAACCCTGCCCAGGCCAGCTAAAACAACAATGACAACTGCAACAAAAAATAGCTGGGTATTATGGCAGGTGTGTGTAGTCCCAGCTACTCACTCAGGAGGCAAGAGAATTGCATAAGCCCAAGAGTTTGAGGTTGCTGTAAGCTGTGACACCATGGCACCCTACTGAGAGCAACATAGTAGGACTCTCTCAAAAAACAACAACAACAAAAAACTAGCTGTGTGTTGTGGGCACCTGTAGTCCCAGCTACTTGGGAAGCTGAGGAAAGAGGATTGCTTGAACCTAGGAGTTTGAAGTTGCCATGAACTATGATGCTACAGCATTCTAGCCTGGGGCAACAGAGTGAGACTTTTGTCTCAAAAACGAACAGGCTTGGTGCCCAGACTTCAGTGATTAGGGCCCTGGCCACAGGTAGGGGGGGCGGGGGCAGGGCTTGCTAAACAATGACAATAACAAAAAAACAACCAGGCATTGTGGTGAGCACCTATAGTCCCAGCTACTGGGAGGGTGAGGCAAGAGAATCATTTAAGCCAGCGGTTCTCAACCTGTGGGTCACGACCCTTTCATAGGGGTCGCCTAAGACCATCCTGCTTATCAGATATTTATATTATGATTCATAACAGTAGCAAAATTAGGCTCGGCGCCGCCTGTGACTCAATCGGCTAAGGTGCCAGCCACGTACACCTAGGGTGGCAGGTTCGAATCCCCAGCCCGGGCCGGCCAAACAACAATGATGACTGCAACCAAAAAATGGCCAGGCGTTGTGGCGGGCGCCTGTGGTCCCAGCTACTTGGGAGGCGGAGGCAGGAGACTCGCTTGAGCCCAGGAGTTGGAGGTTACTATGAGCTGTGATGCCATGGCACTCTACCCAGGGGGTAGCTTGAGGCTCTGTCTCAAAAAAAAAAGAAATAATATGCTGAATCCAGTCTGGCACAAGCAGTAGCTATTATAATCTGGCCCAAAAGACACACTTGCTTTCCCTCAGCTCTATGACCTGTGGTTAAAGCAGCTCCACCCACTGCTGCAGAGCATGACTCAGTCATAAGGACTTTAGAAAGTGAAAAGAGACTGACTTCACTGACCACCTGGAGAGTTCAGGGTAACCAACAGGCCACTGATTAGTTCAGACCTACTTATGAAGCACCTATTGCGTGTATGGTGGTTATGTTATACACTGGAACCCCAAAATAGAAGAGACACAGTCCCCACCTTAACAAACAGGAAGTGGGAGAATGGAGATAAGTGTACGCAGTGCCTTGAGAAGGGCACAAGTGGGTACAAACAGGGGAGTCCTAAGGAAACCTTTCTGGAAGGGCAGCATTTGTGGTCATGATGGGCCCTGAGGGACAGCATAGGTGTCAACCTCTTGGAAAAGGCACTAATAAGCCTGCCTCAGACCTCTGTGGAGTGAGGCGGGTCATGGGCAGTTGGGATGGCAGATGGCAGGATGTTTCCTGCTGCAGCCTGCTCCTGCATCGGCCTGCCTCACCTCTGGGCCTGTCTCTCTCCCCCTCAGCAGAGACCCTGGGTGCAAGGGGCACAAATTTGCACACAGTGGCCTGGCCTGCCAGCTGCCCCAGTCCTGTGAGGCGGACGAGGGGCTGGGTGAGGAAGAGGATAGCAGCTCTGAGCGAAGTTCCTGTACCTCATCCTCCACCCACCAGAGAGATGGGAAGTTCTGTGACTGCTGCTACTGTGAGTTCTTCGGCCACAATGCGGTGAGTGAGCCTGCCAGGCTAGAGAGGGCTGGGGACCAGCCAAGGTGAGCAGAAGGTGTGCCCTGCTCTGCCCAGAGACCTCTTGCTCACGGTGCTGGTGCTGATCCCCTCGCTGGGACTGTGTGAGTCCTCACACCTGCGTCCACTCACCGGATCCTCACAGCATGTTTGTGAGGTAGAGTTTTGGGTTTTTTTGGTTTTGTTTTTGGTTTGGTTTTTTTTTTTTTTTTTTTGGGTTTTTTTAACATTTTGCTACCCTTGCTCTTCTTGTGGTTTCTCTTAAGACTGACTTTTTTTCCTTAGGAAAGGAAGTGGCAGAGAGAAAGCTATGATTCTGATGAGTATGTATACGTGTGTAATCCCAGAGAAGTGAACGCTTGGGCGTGATGAAGGCAGAGTGGAAGCAGAAAGGCTCTCATTTCCCCAAGTGTGACAGCCAGCCGAGGGACAGGCCGTGAGCACAGACGGCGCCAGGAAGGAGTCTCAGATCAGAGTACATGCTGTTTCTGGACAGGGGGAGAAAGCAGTTCAGAAGTCTCATAAGGTGAAGAGGAAAGGACTGCCGGTTAGGGTAGAGCAGTTGAGGATAGAAGAAATGAAAGCAATTAAGTTGCTAGTCATCTTTAAGCTAAGGGTTATTATCTTCATTTTAGAGATGACAAAATTGAGGCTCACAAAGACTTGGTGACTTGCCCAAGGTCATACAGCTTCCCAGTGATGAGGCCCAGGCCCAAACTTACTTTCCTGGCTCCCTAGTGAGCGTTTGCCCAGCTCTGCCCTATTCCCTCCCACTCCCTTCACCCACCGGTTCAGAGCCTGGCTGAGGGTGAAGCTACTCAGCCTTGGTGGCTGATGGTAGAGAAAACAGTTATCTTGCTTCTCACCACATACTTGGTACCAGTGGGTGGGAATGCTGTGGGCCCCGCAGGTCCAGGGTGTAATGTCAGCACCTCCCCCTCCCCCAGCCACCCGCTGCCCCGACCAGTCGGAATTATACTGAGATCCGGGAGAAGCTCCGCTCAAGGCTGACCAGGCGGAAAGAGGAGCTGCCCATGAAGGGGGGCGCCCTGGGCGGGATCCCTGGGGAGCCCCCCGTGGACCACCGAGATGTGGATGAGCTGCTGGAATTCATCAACAGCACGGAACCCAAAGTCCCCAACAGCGCCAGGGCCGCCAAGCGGGCCCGGCACAAGCTGAAAAAGAAGGTGGGTGTGTGGGTGAGCCCAGCTCTGCCACCTCTCCTCCCTGAGGATTTCCTCACCCTGAACCCCAAGATTTCTGGGGCATGAATGATAATGGCTGCCACAGCCCTCAGCTCGGCTCACTGTTCTGGGAAAGTCTGAAGGCGTTTGGGAAGCATCAGGGTCAGGGAGCCTGGGGCAAATGATTGGAGAAAACACAAGACCTGGCCTCAGAAGTACTTGCTGGATTCCTCCAAGATGAGGACTTGCTTCAGTCAGTTCAGGAAATGCTTCTACAAGTACTGGCAGCCAAAGTATGATGCAGTTAAGTGCTCACCCAGGAGAAATTCAGTCCAGTTGTGAGACTGACACAAAACCGGACAAGCATGTTAGCACATAAGAAGTTCCAGGATGAGGAAAGTGCAATCCTGCCTGGAAATGGCCAACTTGTGAGCTGAGTCATAGGTAGTAAGTAGAAATTCAGCAGAAGGGTCCTCAGCAGGCACAGCACAGTCCCTAGCAGCTTGATATAGTCAAAACAGAGTGGAAGAGTGACAAGATGCACAGTGGGGTTGAGGGAGGCCTCAAAGGCCTCCTAAAGAGCTTAGCTTTATCCTACAGGTGAGGGGAAGTCACTGGAGGGTTGTAAATAAAGAATACACCTGGTCACATCTGTATTCTAAGACCATGGTGTGGTGCCGTGAACGGTAGGCTGGAGGTATGATACTCCATGCAGGAAAACCTTGAGTTTGATATCTCAGGCAGGAAATGGTGGGAGAGATGATTGATGTTGGGGCCAGAGCAGAAGAGAGAAATTTTCAGAGGACATTGAAGTGACAGGCGTTGGTGAGCTGATGGCAGGACAGGGAGATGGAGTCAGGGATGTGTCCAGATGTTGCTTGGAGACCAGCAAGATGTTGGTGCCTTTCACTGAACCAGGATGGGATTTTCAGAAGACAGCAAACTCCATTTAGGCATGTTGACTCAAAGGTTCCCATGAGACATCCAAGAGGAGATGGAGGTGTACGGTTTAATTACCAGCACAGAGATGTAATTGAAGCCATGGGGATGAACCAGTCCTCCAGCTGAGAATAGAACCCAGTTAGCTGTTTCCAGGCAGCCTTGCTGCCAAATGAGCCCCAGGGTTTGATGGCTTGTCCCTGGGGGCTTCATCACCTCTTTGCCTGCCTGCCCCCCAACTGCATCTGCACAGTGACACACACTTGAGAGCCCACCATCTGAAGAGATTTGGGTTTAACAACCAGCTAACTCCAGTTCCTAAGTCGTCAAACAGCTGTAATGCTCTGGAAAGCAGAAGGGATTTTCCATCTTTTTCCAGCCCAAATAACAATAAGGATCCTTCTGCAGCCTAGAGTAGTGAGCCAGGGAGTTCCACCACTGCCTTCAGAAAATGATCAGCACAGCAGGGTACCTGTAATCCTAGCACTCTGAGAGGCCAAGGAAGGTGGATCACTTGAGCTTAGGAGTTGGAGACCATCCTGAGCAAGAGCAAGACCCCATCTCTACTAAAAATGCAAAAATTAGCCAGGCATTGTGGCTATAGCCAGGAACATGCCTATAGTTCCTGCTACTTTGGAGGCTAAGGCAAGAGGATCACTTGGGTCCAGGAATTTGAGGTTGCTGTGAGCTTCAATGCCTGGGCACTCTACCCAGGACAATAAAGTAAGACTCTGTCTCAAAAAAAAAAAAAAATTAGGACTTTCTGTCTCTCAGCCAAAGTGTTCAGTGAACTGCAGGAGTTCTCTGTTCTTTCCTGGCCTCTCAGGACAGTGATTCTCAGTTAAGTTCCCAGAGAGCACACTCGATAGTCTGCAGCCTAGTGTACTTGGATGTCCCCTCCCCTTTACTGATAATGCTTCGCTCTCCTTTTTTTCCTTACAAACTTTCCACCTAAGCTTAGTTCAGCTGTTGCCTTCTTTGCAGATGGCCTTGACTAACTTCTTCCGCTGCATTCCCACCATACCTGGCATGTCCCTCTGGGTTGCCACTGCTTACTCATCCCACAGCTCATTGCATAGCTCCTGTCTGCCAGGCCCAGGCTAGAGGCCAGGGCTCAAGTGGAATCAAATAGCCCTGCCTTTCCGGACTTACTTATGAGACTGCAGGCAGGGAAAGACATACATAGGCACTTGCAGTGTCCTGTGACAGATGATTGTGGTCCCTATTTACACAGCAGACTTATCCTTCATGTCCTTCTACTTTCTGGACTTAACCACAGTCTTGCTATTCACCAAACCCATCATCCCCCAGTAGCTATCCAGTGATGGCTGTTCATGATGTCCCACCTCAAGAGGTAAATAGAGCCATATTGTGTCTTTCTGCTCCCTCCTTATCCCATTACCAGACTTCATACTCTCTCCCCTTCTTTTTTTTTGAGAGAGTCTCATGTTGTCTTCGGTAGAGTGCTGCGGCGTCACAGCTCAGAGCAACTTCAAACTCAGGCTCAAGCAATTCTCTTGCCTCAGCCTCCCGAGTAGCTGAGACTACAGGTACCCACCACAAAGCTTGGCTATTTTGTTGATTGCAGTTGTCATTGTTGTTTAGCAGGCCCAGGCCAGGCTCAAACCTACCAACCTCAGTTTATGTGCCAGTGTCCTACTCACTGAGCTACAGGCGCTGAGCCCTCTCTTCCCTTCTTGTAGCAACCCCTGCTCTGTTGTCTGCTATGCCTTTGCACCCACTGAAGGCTGTCACCTGCCCCTTTCTTTTCTTCCCAGGTCAGCCCCTCATTCCCTTGCTTAAACTGAGTAGGCATTGCTAAGAATTGATAAGAGAATGCACAAATTGACCTATCACTCAATTTCTCTTCCCCTGCCTCGTTGCCTGCCTCTCATACCCACTCAGAAACCACATCCCTGATTTCTGCCCCACCTCTTCCCCTCTACATTTCATGGGAAGCATATGACTCACTCTGTGGCACTCGACTGTGTGAGCCCCCCTGCCTTGTTTAGCAGGCCTTATTACTTCCACTCACCACAGCCTCTTTGTTGCCATCCATTCTTCTCAAACCTCCAGGCCTTCCTAACTCCATCTTGTTTTTTTTGGGCAAATAATCTTACTTCCTATTTCAACGAAGAAAAAAAGCCATTGGACAGACCTTTTTTCCTTTGAGCTAATCTTGCTCTACTGTCCGGGCTAGAGTACAGTGGTGTCATCATAGCTTACTCCTGGGCTCAAATGATCCTCCTGCCTCAGCCTCCTGATAGCTGGGACTGCAAGCATGTACCATGATGCCCAACCAATTTTTGTATTTGTTGTAGAAATGGGTCTTACTCTTGCTAAGGTAGATCTTGAATTCAAGGCCTCGAGCAATCCTCCTGCCTTGACCTCCTGCAGTGCTAGGATTATAGGCATGAGCCATCATGCTACACAACCCCCCTTGCCACCTCCTTCCAGCATCAGGCTTCATGCTCTAGAGGTTGGCCTCTCCTTCTGGCTATTTCCCATCCACACTTCATCATGGCTACTACTTTTCTTTTTTGAAAGCAAACTCTTCCACTTATACCCCCTCCAATCCCTTTCCTCTTATCATAGCCAGCGTTCTTGAAAAATGGTATCTGTGTTCGTTGTCTTCACTTTTTCTTTATTTCTTTCTTTCTTTTTTTCTTTTCTTTTTTTTTTTTTTTTGAGACAGAGTTTCACTTTGTCACCCTCGGTAGAGTGCTATGGCATCACAGCTCACAGCAACCTCCAACTCTTGGGCTTAAGCAACTCTCTTGTCTCAGCCTCCTGAGTAGCTGGAACTACAGCCACCTGCTACAACGCCTGGCTTGTGTCTGTGTGTGTGTTGCAGTTGTCATTGCTGTTTTAGCTGGCCAGATTCAAGCCCACCATCCTTGACATATGGGGCTGGCACCCTACCCCCTGAGCCACAGGCACTGTCCCCATTGTCTTCACTTTCCTTCTTGCCAGCTTACTGCAAACTTTCTACCTATACCCCCTTCACAGAGTCACCAAGGATTTCTTCGTTGCCAAATCCAAAGATACTCTCCTGTTTCCTTCTTGTTTGTTTACTAAGAACATTGACTTTGTTTGTCCTCCTTTTCAAATGTTGTCTTTGGCTGCTCTGTCCATAGCCAGGCAGAGGCAGGGAAAGGGCAGTGGGAATACCATGTCCTCCAGATTTTTCACCTGTCTCTCTGACCTCTTTTCTGTCTTCTTATGAGCCCCTTTTCCTCTCTCTAAGATGTCTTCCATTTTGAGGACATCTTCTGGGAAAGAGAGAGGTCACCTAGAAACATCTAGATAGTGTTTCCTCCCTTTACTTCATATTGATGTCTTCCACGGCTGCTGGGCCTCTCCTTGCAGATGTCCTGGAGGCAACTCAAACTCACCACCTCCCAAACTGAGCTTGTTATCTTTCTCCAAAGAGCCTTGCTCTTCCTTCTCCATTGTCTACTTAATGGCACCACCGTGCACCCTGTTGGCTGAACCAGAACTGTGGGTACCATGCTGGGGGTACGCGTCACTGTGACTAAGAGCAGTAGACCTTGGAATTGGACCTCAATTTGAAGCTCAGCTCTGCCACACTTGCTATATGACTTTGGGCAAATCACTTAACCTCTAAGCCTCAATTTCTTCATCTACAAAATGAGAATAACAGAGCCTAAATCATGGCTTGGTGTGAGGATGAAATGAAGTGGTGTATGGAAGGGTTGAGCAGAGTACCTGGCACATCTGAACATTCGGTCAATGGTAGCTGCTATGGGAGCCTTCATGGTAGTTGGTAGTGTTTTCCTGACTCACCTCATTCTTTTTCCCCTCCTGTCATCTAAAGTCCTATCCATGCCACTTCCCTGATAGCTACCACTACTTTCAAGCTTTCAGTGTGTGAGTATTGTTCTCAGGGTCAGTCCCAGACTCTAGCCTTCATGATCCAGCCCCGGCTTAGCCTGCCAGTTTCACCTCTGTGCCTCTCCTTTCTGGCCTTCCTCCCCACCTATGCTCCCTTCTCCTCCCCTCTGTTCCCCTTCCCTGGTCTGGGCACCAGCTGTACCTCTGAATGATTTTCATTCCCTGAAGGTACTATGCTTTCCTACTTCTCAGGCTTTACACTTGCTCTTCCTCCTGTCTACCATGTTTTCCCCAAAATAAGACACTGTCTTATATTTATTTTTTCTCAAGAAGAAACACTAGGGCTTATTTTCAGGGGATGCCTTCCTCTCCACGCCAAAATGCATGGCGTGGCAATGCAGATACGCTGCATAGCCATGCCCATCACTAGGTCTTTTTATCGGGGTAGAGCTTAATATTTAACAAACGCATAGAAATCCTGCTAGGGCTTATTTTGGGGGTAGGTCTTATTTTCGGGGAAACACAGTAGATAGTGTTTATCTCGCTTTCTCTAGGACAGTCTCACACTTCACTGCTTAATGCTGATACGCCTCCTCTGGAAGCATTCCCTGATGACCCTATCTGGTTAGGAATACTTCCTCTCAGTTCCCAGAGTGCCCTGTGCATTCTTCCCTATAGCACTTGTCACTGTCACTCTGAATTAAACAGCCTTTTGGCATGTCTGTCTCCCCCAGCATACTAATGTCAGTGAGGCAGATACTATGTTTTACATTTGGCAGAACTCCCAGAGCCTAGCCTACTGCCTCACAGAGTTGGTCAGTCAGAAAATGGTTGTCAAACAGAGTTGAAAAACATGACAACTTCTGGAGATCATACCTGGGTGTGTTGCCACTTACTAGCCATGTAACCTTGAGCTAGTTCCTTATTCTTCCCAAAGTTAACATTCTTCATTTATAAGTTGCAGATCATAATGCAACAAGGACAGCTGTGAGGATTAAATAAGACAAGCTATGGAAAGTGTCAGGCTCATTGTGCATAGTAGAAAATGTGCTTTCTTCTCACTACCAAAGTATATGTGGTCTCATGTCACTCCCTCCCCACTAGTAGTTTTCAGACTTTTTGTGTTTAATCACAAGACTTCTGAAATCTTCCATGAAACCCCAATCTATAACAAATACAAGAAGCAAAGCTGTGCAGGCGCAGGGGTGGAGTGAGGTAAAGAGCCCTCCAGTTCTTGTCCATTCACGTAGCCTCCAAGCCCCATGCACAGCTGGAAACACTGCTTCAGACTGAACTGCTTCCCATGAGCACAGGGAGAGAGACTCCACACAGACCCTCTCAGCTATCATAGCAACCCTGTGAGGTATAGGTATTTTTCTCCCTAACTTACAAACAGGGAAAGTAAGGTTCAGAGAGAATAAGTAATTTGTCTAAGGTCCCACAGGAACAACTGATCTTACTCAGTTGTGGAGCCAGAGTTTACAAAAGATGGGAAAATACATGCCTGCCTGCTGCAGCACAGGGTCATTCTAAGTTGATTGAGATACTGTAAAGCTCTTATTAATTTCATTAGTTTCCTTTTCCTCTATCTCCTCTTCCATTCCCAAATTAACTAAATACATGAAATGGTGGGTGACATCCAGCAACTGGCCCACCATCACCATCTCCTTCTCTAGGTTTTAGCATCTGTCCCTTATTTCCCTGGCAAAGGCCCTGTTGGCCTGCTGTTGCCTTGTGGTTGGGCAGAGGTGGGTGTAACTCAGCCCACAGACCTTCATTTTGATTCTCTAGATCCAGGTCTGTCAAAGTTGACTAGCAGGGTCTAGCCTCTCTAAGCCTTCCCATCCTCACCTGGGCAAAGGGGCCACTTTTACATTTTACTGTAAGGGCCCAAGGTGGCTGTCCCTGGTATGCCATTGGATATACTTTAGGTCTGGCCTTTCTGTGGGAATGTTGCCCTTTTTGGTAATGCCTGGACCCAGCATCAGGAGAACACATGTGTCCCAGCCACCCAGAGCAACCTCATCAAATCCTCCTTCCTGTGAGACTCCTATGATACCTTGCTTTTCCCCTACAACCTACAGAATTAGAGGGATTGTCTCTCTAGTGGTCATCTTCCTCACATCTGTCCCCCCTTTAGGCTTTACTCCAGAATTATTGTCCCCATTTGCAGATGAGTCTCCTAGGATGGACAAACTGTAAAAACACTCCGTGGGTATAACTGTACCTTCACCCCCAGAACATGTACCTGTCTAATTGCATTTCATTCTCACCCCTGTAGGGTGGGTGAGCAGGGCAAGATTGTGAGGCTTTACCTCCAGCATGTTAGTGACAAAGCTGGGCCCCAGACTGATGTGTCAGGTATCATGTTGTGCCTGGTAGCTGACAAGCCCCTGATGAAATTGCCTCTTGTATTGGCAGGAAAAGGAGAAGGCCCAGGTGGTAGCAGATGCTCTAAAGCAGGTGAATCGTGTTTCTGGAAGCAGGGAGCCAAGGCCTGTCAGGGAGAGGCTCTTGGAGTGGCCTGACCGGGAACTGGATCGGGTCAACAGCTTCCTGAGCAGTCGTCTACGGGAGATCAAGAACACTGTCAAGGACTCCATCCGTGCCAGCTTCAGTGTGTGTGAGCTCAGCATGGACAGCAATGGCTTCTCTAAGGAGGGGGCTGCTGAGCCTGAGCCTCACAGTCTACCCCCCTCAAACTTCAGTGGCTCCTCAGAGCAGCAGCCTGACATCAACCTTGACCTGTCCCCTTTGACTTTGGTCTCTCCCCACAACCACATGTTACAAGCTTCAGGCGAACCAGCCCTACCGTGGGCAGAAATGAGAGGCCCCCACCCACCATGGACAGAGGTGAGGGGCCCCCCTCCTGGTATTATCCCTGAGAATGGGCTAGTGAGGAGACTCAACACAGTACCCAACCTATCCCGGGTGATCTGGGTCAAGACACCTAAGCCAGACAACCCTAGCTATGAGGAGCCAAGTTCAAAGGAGATCCCTAGTTGCAATCAGGAGCTACTTGAACCTGTGGCCTCAGGTGGGAAGCCACGGAAGGGCAAAAGACAGGGTAGTCGGGCCAAGAAGAATGAGATGAGCCCAGCCCACTGGGCCCCAACCAACCTAGAAGTTCTCAGTGCTAAGGGCCAGAGCACTGGTCCCAAGCAGCCAAGAAAGGTCCTAGAGCCTCCCAAAGTGGGCAGCTATGCCGAGGCTGGAGTGGGGTGCCAGGGGAGCCAGCCAGGACCAGGTTGGTCTGGAAACATCAAAACTGAGAAGGAGAAGGGCAGCTCCTGGCAAAACTGGCGAGGTGAGGCCAAGGCACAGCCTTCGGAGCAGGAGTCTGTGCAGACCCCAGGCCCAACAAAGCCACAGAGCTTGCCTCAGGGCAAGGGCCGCAGCCGCCGCAACCGCAGCAAGCAGGAAAAGCCAGCCTCCTCCTTGGGTGAGTGCACCAGGAACCGAGTGACTGACCCCTCACCCCAGCCAGGCCATGGGGTGGAGGGCAGTCCTCACGTGTGGGCAGCACTGCCCCCACAGCATGACCCCAGAGGCCTGGCCATCGGCACTGAGCCCTCCTGGCTGTGTCTTCCTAGATGATGTGTTCCTGCCCAAGGACATGGATGGGGTGGAGATGGATGAGACTGACCGCGAGGTGGAGTACTTTAAGAGGTAGGTGTGGGGCTGCCTGCTCTCTCACTTTGCAGAGGACTCCAGGTTCTGCCCATGCTTGAGCCTGTGTTGTACCCTAGGCCTCAGAAAGGCCTGTTCTCTTAGCCCTGGCCCCTTTGGGAGCCTGGCTACTCCTCCAGGCCCTGTCCCATTGGCCTGTCTGCTAGAACCCAGAGTGCCACAAAGGACAGGGAGAAAGAGGCATTTCTGGCCCCAAGAACCAGGGCTTTTTCTAGCTTTATTTGCCTTGTTTATTCACTTGGATTTCTTACTCTGCCTGGACTGAACTCTGGGGGCCAAGGCAAATCAAGCACAGTCTAGATGGGGAGTCAAGACAGCCATAAAGGTACAGCCAGGTGTTAAATGCTGTAAGAGGAGTAATGGCACAATGGTATTAGAGGTAGGGGCAGGCCAGGAGGCCTTCCCAGAGGAAGTGGTAACTGAGCTAAACCTAAAGAATAAGAAAGTTGGCTAAGTAAAACAAAAGGTGTTTGTGACAGTGGGGCCAGTAAGGGTGAAAGAAACATAGCATACTCTTGGCCCTTTGTATCCACAGGTTCTGCATCTGCATGAATTCAGGCAATCTTGGATAAAAATATTAAAAAACAAAAGCAATGAGTAATTAAAAATAACAGTGCAACAATAAAAAGCAATATAAATAAAAATACAGTTATAACTGCATGCCATTTATATTGTATTAGTATTATAAGCAATCTAGAGATGGTTTGAAGAATAGAGGATGCTTTGATGGATTTTTAAATCTGTGGAGGAGGTCCTAGAACTAGTCCCCTATAGATATCAAGGGATGGCTGTCCATAGGGGAACAGAAGTCAGTTGAGTACAGCTAGAGAATAAAATCAGAGATAAATAAAGGACTTGCATCCCAAAGCAATCGTGCTGTCCTTTATACATTGTCCTCTGGGCTCACAGGTACTGGTTTCTAGGAGCTAGAGAGGGTACAGAGCCAATCTGTTATCTTAGCAATTGGGACCCAGCGTCTAGAAGAGGGGTCCAGGGAGGAAGAGAAGAAACCTCTGATTGTGCCTTCTTCCACATCTCCCAAATCCAACAGGTTCTGTTTGGATTCTGCAAAGCAAACTCGTCAGAAAGTTGCTGTGAACTGGACCAACTTTAGCCTCAAGAAAACCACTCCCAGCATGGTTCAGTGAGGTATAGAGACCCCAGTTGTTGCATGTACCCCACTTCCTGTGCTCTACCCCCTTCTGTGTCCCTGCCAGACCACTCTTGATTCTGAGACACAGAGAATTGGACTTTGGGCTTGGCACCCCTGACCCCTGCCCCCTCTGTAACCACACAGAAGCTATAATTCCCAGAAGTCTAGGCCCTATCTCTTTTCCTGTGGCCACTGCCATAGGCCTCTGTTCTTTCACTACTCCTTCCTGGTCCTGGCCCTCCATGACCTCTCCTGCCCATATTTCTGAAGTGCCCTTTTCTGGACTACCATCTCCTATGGTATCACCATGAGGGCTCTGCCTCTGTTACCACCTTCTTTCTAAGGTGCCCAGTTAGTGGCAGGCTCCTTGGGGCTGCCCCTACCCTGACATTATCAGGCCTGGAGGTAGAATGCCACTTGCCTGGTCTGGCTTCTCAGTGCAGACTACCAGGGTGCCTCCCAGCAGAAGTAATGTGAGAAGGAGCCAGCCTTGAGAGAGTGGCGAGGGGGCAGGCGAGCTAGACAAAGGCCTTGTAGGTCATTTAGGCATTAATGGGGGCTCTCCCAAGTAGAATGACTTCCATGAGGAAACTGGAAGCCAAGCTACCTCCTGGAAGAAGAGATAGGTGCCTCTGGTCTCCCCTCCCGGCCACCTGTGCAGGTCTTTTTGACAGAAATATTGATGTATAGAGTGATGTTCTAGACTAGGAACAGAAGAATGGAGAAGACATTGGGCCAGAAATCCTGATGCAAAAGAGAAGGGAATCTAGTAAGCAGGCCTTGTGCTGAGCTGGGATCTAATGACTGTGCAGTTCCATATCTTAGCCCTTATCTGCATCCCAGGGCCAGGCTTCTGGCTGGCCACCACACAGCTGCCCTCAAGGCAGTGGGGAGGCTGGGCCAGGTGGGCTGAGCTCATGAATGCTCTCCATTCAACAGTGTCCCCAACCTGTTGTTTTCTTCCTTTTTTCAATGCCAGGGAAACTCCTCTCTAGACTGAGGCAGCAGACTTCTGGATCTATTACTGCCCAGGGGCAGTCCAGAGAGCCTGAAGCCAGGGCAGTTTTAAAGGCTGGGGCTCCCGGCTGGAGCCAGGACTGTCTTCTTCAGACTCACCTCAGCCCCTCCTCTACTGGGGGGCGGGAAGGGGCTGAACTTTTACGTAACTATAGCCCATCTATAGCCCCCGAGGCATCTTTCAGAGCCTGAGTGCCTCCCTGCCTCTCTATCACCTCAGAAACTAGGAGTAGTAGGGACCCTAGGCACTTTCATCTCTTATTCCTACAGAGAGAAAAGGGTGGAATCTCCTCCCTCAATACCACTAATATCCAGGAAACAAATTTAGCTATCTTCTTCCTCTTCCTCCTCTTGATCCTTTCCCACCTTTGCTGATCTCTTTTGCAAAGCAGAGATGTCCTTTTCTCCCTCCAGTAGATATTCTCTTTGACCCTCTCTGCCCTGCTCTGGTAA
Organism: Galagoides demidoff; assembly: GCA_963574575.1. Taxonomy (NCBI): domain Eukaryota; kingdom Metazoa; phylum Chordata; class Mammalia; order Primates; family Galagidae; genus Galagoides; species Galagoides demidoff. The sequence goes on from CAUYQV010059867.1 coordinate 18,119, forward strand.
GTGCATACAGAGCCTGGGGTAAGAGTATGAGCGTACAGCTGGCCTCCTCTGGCACCTGCCAGCAGAAAGTCAGTGCCAGAGGCTAGGTGTTGTTCCATGTGTTAAACCCCAGGACCAGGGCTCTGTCCTCCAACAGGGTCTTAACTTTCATCCTCTGCTAGAGGTGATCCAGGGAATCTATTCAGTATTTTCAATGCAGGGAACAAAAATAACCAGCTGTTTGTGCCTCCACAGGGACCCACAGGGATCCAGAGTTGGTATGGGGAAGCTGAGGCATGGGCCACTGCTAACTGGGATCCTATTCTTTCTCAGGTCCTGCCCAGAATGAGCTTTTCCAGGGTGCAACTGCCAGCCGAAAGTCTACACTTTCTCCCTCCATCTGCCCTACCTGCCCAACCAAGACCCTCCCTGCTTTCTGCTGTCCTTGACCAACTAAAAGCTGAAGAGATGCCACACTGTGCTGGGGCCCTTTAGGACCTTGGCAGAGCTGCTTCCTGGTGCTACGCAGCCTCCACACTCAGAGCCCAGAGATTGGGCTGGCCTGTGGGCCAGGGGTTGATGGTACTGCTGGCCCAACACTGCTCTCTTTGTGTTTGGTTTTTTGTTTTTATTTTCCAATTCTTTTGATACTGTGAAGATCTTTCATGCCGAAAGATAAAGCAACATTTGGACACAGAGTTGGTGTGTTGGTGATTTGCTGGTCTGGGTGGGGAGTAAGGTGAGGGATATACTCAGATGCATGGCATCTGCCTCAGTCACTAACCTCACTGAACATGTACTGTGCTTGGCAGTTTGGCATCATTTCCACTTATTCCTCACAGCAATCCTAAGTGGTATTAATCCCATTTTACAGTTGAGGAATTGTAAGTTAAGACGAAAAACTCAACTGAACTCAGTCTGGCCAATTAGGATTGAGCACAGACCTATATGACTCTGACATCTGTCCCCCTTTTTCCCATTAGGAGGACTCTGGTATGTGAGCCTGAAATAGCCCCTACCCCATTCTCTTTCCCCCTTGCAAGATGGGCAAGTTGGAGGGGTTGGACTTGGTCTCTGTATCCCTGGATGTGAGAAGAGCCTAGGGAAGCAATGAGGCCTCTATAGACTATACACCTGAGTCTGAGCTACTGAGATTCCTCACACTGACAATGTGACAATGTAGTTAGGGAAAGTTGGAGCAAATTCAGTTTTTATAAATCAGATCTTATTTTCCAATGGGAAAGGAACATATAGCATAAGGCCTGAAAGTTAATAGGATAATGAAACTTGTAAAGTAAAGCAAACTACTTCATCCTGCCCAATAGATCTGATTTGTAAATTTTTTTTTTCTTAGAGGGAGTCTCACTATGTCGCCCTTGGTAGAGTGCCACGGCAACCTCAGCTCATAGCAGCCTCAAACTCTTTTTTTTTATTTTTTTGAGACGGAGCCTCAAGCTATCCCCCTGGGTAGAGTGCCATGGCATCACAGCTCATAGCAACCTCCAACTCCTGGGCTCAAGTGAGTCTCCTGCCTCCGCCCAAGTGAGTCTCCTGCCTCCGCCTCCCAAGTAGCTGGGACCA
>CAUYQV010059868.1:0-28139 GCA_963574575.1 Galagoides demidoff
CTCAACTTTTTCCAAAATATAGAAAAATAAGGAATACTACCCAACACATTCTATGATGCGAACATCACCTTGATCCCCAAACTAGGAAAAGACCCAACAAGAAAAGAAAATTATAGACCAATATCACTAATGAATATTGATCCAAAAATATTCAACAAGATCCTAACAAACAGAATCCAGCAACACATCAAACAAATTATACACCAAGGCCAAGTGGGGTTAATCCCAGGGTCTCAAGGCTTGTTCAATAAGTGTAAATCTATAAATACAGTTCATCACATAAACAAATTAAAAAATAATGACCATATGATTCTCTTAATTGATGCAGAAAAAACTTTTGATAATATCCAGCATCCTTTCATGATCATACCACTGAAGAAAATTGGTATAGAACGGACATTTCTTAAACTGATAGAGGCCATCAGTTGGCCATCATAGCAAACCCATAGCCAATATCATATTGAATGGAGTTAAAATGAAATTATTTCCACTCAGATCAGGAACCAGGCAAGGTTGCCCATTGTCTCCACTGCTCTTTAACATTGTAATGGAAGTCTTAGCCACTGCAATTAGGCAAGAAAAGGCAATCAAGGGTATCCATAGAGGGTCAGAAGAGATCAAGTTTTTACTCTTCCCAGATGGTATGATTATGTATCTGGAAAATACCAGGGATTCTACTACAAAACTCTTAGAAGTGATCAAGGAATACAACAGTGTCTCAGGTTACAAAATCAACACTCATAAATCTGTAGCCTTTATATAAACCAACAATAGTCAAGCTGAAAAAACAGTCAAGGACCCTATTCCTTGTACAGTAGTGCCAAAGAAGATGAAATATTTGGGAGTTTACCTAACAAAGGATGGGAAAGATCTCTATAAAGAGAACTATGAAACTCTAAGAAAAGAAATAGCTGAAGATGTTAACAAATGGAAAAACATACCATGCTCATGGCTGGGAAGAATCAACATTGTTAAAATGTCCATACTACCCAAAGTAATATTCATTTTTAATGCAATCCCTATTAAAGCTCCACTATCATACTTTAAAGATCTCAAAAAAGTAACATTTCATTTTATATGGAATCAGGAAAAACCTCAAATAGCCAAGACATTACTCAGGAATAAAAACAAAGCAGGAGGAATTATGCTACCAGACCTCAGACTATACTATAAATCGATAGTGATCAAAACAGCATGGTACTGGCACAAAAACAGTTTTGTACTGGTACAAAAACAAAAGTAGATGTATGGAACAGAATAGAAAATCAAGAGATAAACCCAGCTACTTATTGTTATTTGATCATTGACAAGCCAATTAAAAACATTCAGTGGGGAAAAGATTCCCTATTTAACATGGTGCTGGGCAAACTGGCTGGCTACCTGTAGAAGACTGAAACTGGACCCACACCTTTCACCATTAACTAAAATAGACTCTCACTGGATTAAAGATTTAAACTTAAGACATGAAACTATAAAACTACTAGAAGAAATTGTAGGGAAAACTCTTGAAGAAATCGGCCTGGGTGAATATTTTATGAGAAGGACCTCCCAGGCAATTGAAGCAGCATCAAAAATATACTACTGGGACCTGATCAAACTAAAAAGCTTCTGCACAGCCAGAAACACAGTAAGTAAAGCAAGCAGACAGATGTCAGAGTGGGAGAAGATATTTGCAAGTTATGTTTCTGACAAAGGTTTAATAACCAGAATCCACAGAGAACTCAAACATTATTAGCAAGAAAAGAACAAGTAATCCCATCTTGGGGTAGGCAAGGGACTTGAAGAGAAAATTCCCTGAAGAAGACAGATGGATGGCCTGCAGACATATGAAAAAATTCTCATCATCCTTAATCATCAGAGAAATGCAAATCAAAACTACTTTGAGATATCATCTAACTCCAGTAAGATTAGCCCACATCACAAAATCCCAAAATCAGAGATGTTGGCATGGATGTGGAGAAAAGGGAACACTTCTACACTGCTGTTGGGAATGCTAACTAATAGGTTCATTCTGGAAAGATGTTTGGAGAACACTTAGAGATCTAAAAATACACCTGCCATTCAATCCTACAATTCCTCTACTACGTATATATCCAGAAATCACATTATAACAAAGATATTTGTACCAGAATCTTTAATGCAGCCCAATTCATAATTGCTAAGTTATAGAAAAAGCCCAAGTGTCCATCAACCCATGAATGGATTAATAAATGGTGGCATATGTACACCATGGAATATTATGCAGCCTTAAAGAAGATGGAGACTTTACCTCTTACATGTTTACATGGGTGGAGCAGCAAAGTATCTCAAGAGTGGAAGAAAAAGTATACAATGTACTCAGCCCTACTATGAAACCAATTTATAGCTTTCTTATGAAAGCTATAACCCAATTATAGCCCAAGAAGAAGGGGAAAGGGGAGAGGGAGGGAAGGAGAGGGGGCAGGATGGGTGGAGGGAGGGTAATCACCTACAATGCCCTTTTCAAGGGTACATGTGAAATTTACTAGGTGTAGAATATAAATGTCTTAACACAATAACTTGAAAATGCCGTGAAGGCTACGCTACCAAGTTTGATGGAAATAGTTCAAATTGTATATAAAAGCACATTGTACCCCATGATTGCACAGAACTGTGATTTCATTACAAAATGAAAAGTAATAAAAATAATTAGAGGTTGAGGAACACAATCCAACATGTAACACAGAGATAAACCATGTCCACACCAGATATGAGTAGCAGAATCACAGTTGAGAGTGAGATCCTTTGACTTTTAAGGCAGCAGTATAGGTAAAACCACAGCTAACTGGATTCTGAGTTATGCCTCAACTCCAGCAGTTCACCATCCTCCACTCTATAAATGCAACTAGTCAATACTTATGGCATTAGTGGGCTCCTCTGCTCCATCCAAGGCAGGAAGTGAATTCTCATAAGTTTAAATACCGAAAATAGTCCAATAGTTAATAGCCACTTGGAAGACACTGGGTTTTAAGTTTTCATGGATCTCAGCACATTTTTGTTCCCTGGTGAAAACTATGACAGCCAGAAAAATGCTTATAGAAATATGCACAGAACATTTTTTACGGAAGTTCAGGGCATTCATCTAATTAATACCCATCTGTGATTACAAGGTTTATATTACTGGTGCTACAGGATAAATCGAAAAAAAATAGAAGCTTACAAAGGAAGTTCAAGAAGCTATAACGTGAAAGAAAATTAAAGCAGAGATCTGCCAAGTTTGCCCCACAAATTTGGGGCAGGGTCTTGCACAAGTCTGGTGGCTCAGGAATGAGGGGCTAAATTCCCCTGCTCCCATGATTTCCCAGTTCCAATCCTGCATTACCGGCATAGGAAGAAAAATATTGCTTTTGGAATAGAGGAAAAATCCAGATACAGCACCCCACCCTCAAAGGAATCTTGCCCCTGTTTGAAAATAGACCCACATCAAGGTTTCCTCCTTAAAGAAGAAAGGAAGGAAGAACGAGAGGAAAGTTCCAGAGTACTCTGGCAGTCCTCCTCTTTTAAGTCTGCTTTGTGTATTCATGTATTTGCATTTATCAGACCATTGGGCTGAGGTCTGGCTTCAAGACAAACCACTGGGGAAAGAAACCATCATCCCAACAGAAAAGATAGTGGTTTCTGAATCAGTGGAGACTTCTTTTTTTTTTTTTTTTTTTTGGTTGTAAACAAAAGAACCCCACTCAGACAGGCATTAGCGAAATAGAGAATTTGTTGTTTTATAGAAAGAGCTGATGTGGTCTTCAGGTTGGTCCAAGCTAGAAATACAACCACATCATCAGGACTCTCTTCTTTCCGATCTCTAGACCCTGATTGCACTGCTTGACGATTTGATGCTTCCAGCACTTTCAGAGTCCCCCCCCTCTAAGTTTAAGTTAAACTTAAGTTGCTTTCCATGGGAAAGAAACACCTAGCAGTCTCTCAGTAACTGCAGCAAAAATCTCATTATAGTGATCATGTAAAATGCCTTCATATCTTAGAGATTAAAATACGTAAGGATAAAAAGACAAATATCTATGTTTCCTTTCAGAGACCTCAGCAAAAATAGAGAAATAAGGGAAAGATGAAGTAAGTGGGGCCAAAATGTTACTATTATTAAATCTGGATGATGGGTATGTGGGAGTACCTATGCTATTATTTATTCTTTTTGTTGGTTTGGGAATTTTCATAACAAAGGTGTATTTTAAGAGTCAGCACCTTGCTGTAGCTCTGATTTGATCATAGGTGCAACCCTGCACCAATCGCTGTGGCCAAAAAAAAAACCAAACTTCTGATTGGTCATACTTGAAGTAGAGTATTTTACAGCATTCTCTAGAAAGTATAGATACCAGAAACCAAATTTTTTACTTTATTAAACCACTTGCTTATATAGCCTCTTGATAGCCAGAATTCTTTATTCCTAAGCAAGAATTTCTATTTGTCCCACGCCCATTTAGTCTCAAATCTACCTAAAGAATCTGATCAGGACACCATCTCTGAAAAGCAATGAATTCCTTTCCAAAGGAGTTGATTCCAATAACTGATTCTCAAGGGTTCTCAGGGCGAGATGTGACAGGAGGTGGGAGAGCTTGCCATAAAATATCCAAGCCTAATGAGCAAGTTCTCCCAATCGGCCTTTAATCCATTTCCAGGGCAAAGAGTCTTTTCATCTATAAATTAGGAGGAAGGGGAGTAGAAGACTTCTCTGGCACCTCTCAGCCCTAACATCACATCCACCTTTATAAAGTCCAATCATCAAATTATCACAGGTGCAGACAGATTTATGTCAAAAGAATTCGGAGAAACGAAATTAGCCACTGCTTCTAAAAATCCATTTCGATTCTACTTAATAAGAGATTTTTTTTTCTTTCGTTAGTGTAACTTGGAAAGGCATGGAAATTGGAGACATAAACTCCTGGATAAAAAGAATTAAAAGCTCCACTTCCCAGCTGCCTTATCGTTTTCATTTCACTGGGTCATATGTAACTTGGGATTACAACATCTAACATGGCCGGATCTTGGATGCAATTACTGTTGCCATGGTAGGTTTCGTAAGTACATGTTACTGAGATTAGTGGCTTTTGCCAATGAGTTGAAATAGCTAAATAAGACAGATCACCACCAGAAAAAATAATCCACGGTCTCATTTTATTACTCATTTATATTGCAAAGGCTTTTCAAGTACTGCAGGCTACTTTAATTTTTTTATAAAAGGATATTATTTTGCTTACAATTGTTAGCCCAACAAATTTAAAATATTTAACTGTAACAAATACATTAGTGTTTTCTAATAGATTCCTTGGAGTCTGGTCTATTTCACAATCTGGCCTTCCATCTGTTTGCTTGCCTGAAATATCCCTATCCTGAGCAACTGCTATTGTTTGTTTTTCTGCTGATCAATTTAAAGCTTAACATCGTTCCTTTTCCAAGGGTCATGTGATTTAAGATCGTCCCTTGTGACCTAAACTAGCCATATTTTGAGACTAAGCAACTCCTAGGGTTGCTAAAATTCCAGGAGGAGAAATGAAAGAGTAATAAAATTTCAAGAATTATAATTCAGCTAACATCAAGAATAAATGTCTAACTCATACCCACACCCCAGAGGACTTTATGGTACTATTTAGAACTTTGCTTGTAGCTATAATTTATTAAGCACTTTCTAGGGCCCAGAAAGTACACTAAACAGTTTACATGCATTATTGTATTTAATCCTCTCAGTAACAACGAGGAATGGATACCATTATTATACCCACATGTCAGGAAGATGAGAAACCAAAGCTCAAAGAGGCTAAGTCATTTGCTCAACTCATCATTAGTAAATATAGAAGCTGAGGTTTAAATCCAGGTCTGGCTGACAAGCCAAGCTCTACACAATGTGATAGGTTGAACTGCTGCCCCAATTCTTTATCCTTTTCTACACCTGTGCCCCATGCTGTGTAACCTTGAGTTCCTTCCACAAGAGACAGAGTGGAACAGAACCACTCCAACCAACCAGCAAACTTATGAGCAAGAACCAAATTGTTTGCTGCATGCCGCTGAAATGTTGAGATTGTTTGCTATACAGCAAACACCATTATTCCCTGTCTCTCGAGTGACATAGATCTTCATTAAAACTGGAAGGAAAATCTTGTTCTTTTAATTTAGTGTGAGCCAACAATATTTATAGAACAAGGAAACAATATAGTCACCAACATGTGGAAGACATCATCTGCCTGCCACAATCTGATATCTTAGGGCATGCTGGCCCCATGTCATCCATCATTATGTCCAGATGCCTTGCTCGATTAGCTTACATGAAACCCTTGAGTCCGACATTGAACTTTGCAGAATTTAATCAATGCCTCCCGAAATCTCCAAAGACACATACATGCACGCGTGTATACATACATGGGTCTCCCCGCCAATCATGGAGACAATTGTCAATCTTATATTTCAATCTCCTCTGCCAAAGAGATTCAGGAAACAACCTGAGTGCAGAATGAGCCTGAAATAAGTTGTGTGATAGTAATTCTGACTTGACTTTTCTTCAGAGAGTCTTTTAGTGCAATGAGGACAAGGAAGAAAAGCAAAAAGGCTCAAAGCTCAGCTATTTCAAGGCAGAAAGCAGGTGATATATAAGAAGAAAACTAATGAACAAAGATAGTAGTGAGATTCAGCATAAAGAATACCAAAATATTCCCAATTCCATTGGTATCAGGGAAGCGCTCAAATCTGGTTATACAGAGGTTGGGGCTGCTGTCTACACAAAGTTCTGGAGCAGTTTCTATTATGGCTTCTAACAGTAGGACAGGATGGACATCCTCTGATCAAATATAAGGACACAGATTGGCCAGTGGCTCCCAACCCCCCTGTTCTAACATCCTACCCAATAGTGATAATGGATTAGTCAACCACTCCTAATTCATTTCATACCATTCTTGCATGCAGACCAACTGATCCCAAAGAGTCATTCATTCATTCCGTAAGTCCTTATTGACTATCAGCTACAGGCTGCAGCCACAATGATAAATAAGACAGACACAGTCCCTGCCCTCACAGAGTTTTCAATCTAGTGGGAGACACAATTAGATAAGCTATTACAGAGTGCAATGCAAGCTTTTATCAGGAAATAAGTAAGCTCTAAAATGCCATTAGGAGCAGTCTTCAAGTAAGAAGTGTAGGGAGTTGGTGTATAAATTCCCAGCTCCCTCACCTCTCAGATAGGATAACTGGGCAGGGGGTGGGGGAGGGGTCTTATATTGGCCTTAGAGTTTCCTAGCAGGAAAAACTCTGATGGATGGTTTGATAATAGGTTCTTTATTGAATGCCTCTTTTTCCTGTCTCATGTCCCCATTTTTCTACCAGTGTCGAACCTATAGAGATTTATTTAGGAAACACTGGAGGAGACAGAGCAGGATTTCTTAATCTCAGCTTCTTCATTGTGGGAGGATGTCCTGTGCGTTGCAGCTTTCATCTACCCATCCGATGCCAGTAGCACCCTTCCATTTGTGACAACCAAAAATGACTTTGCTAAATGACCCCTGGTGGGGACAGAATTGCCTCCAGGTGAGGATCAGTGAGATAGAACATTATAACGTTAGGACCATGTCCAAGATGAAGCCTGACCAACATCACTGCAAAATCATAAATTGTTCAGGAAGAATAAAACCAAATGCTTTTGGAAGATTCTTATTTCAAGGAGAGCGAATACATGGCACAAATCTGCAAATCACCTGCTTTATGTCACCAATCCATTCCTGCCCTTTTTTCCTTCTGTCTGAAAAGGCTTCTACCACCCTCTGTGCAGTGCTGTAGGCAGCTATTACTCTTTGATTGAAGTTGGAATGGGATAATCACATATACTACTGCCCTATTTCTGTCTTTATCATCCCTGCATTGAATGACAATGTTAGAGAAGATTCTCTACCTTCCTTCTGCCCCAGCATGACCAACAGCTCAGCAATGCACAGCAAAGCACACTTGTAATAGTGCTCAACCAAAAAGGGGGGCACACACTACCCCAGGGAAAAGTCAGAATCTTAGAAGGGAAGAGTGTGTGAGCTTGTGTAATGGAACACCAACAGCCCCCACAAGTAATTCTGACAGCCCTGACTGTTCCCCCTTCAGCCCTCCTTCTGCCAGAATCGTCCTATAGACTTTAGACATAATTAATTCCTTGGAAGAAAATTTTTCTTTCCTTCTCTACATTTGTCCTTTAAGAACCTATGAGAATGTTACTTATGCATAGAGCCCATTATATATTCAATTTTCTTTCATCATCCAAATATGGATTTAAATATGTTTTTAACTTAATGCAATCTGAGTCATGACTGTTTAGTTTGCATAGGTCAACATACACTGCTGGCTAATTGAAGGCAGAGCTTTCTCAAGCTCTATGCTAAAATAAATTTATTTCTCATGGCACTGTTTCCTTGGAAAAGCTTAGGGCTACATTAGCCAAACACAGGAATTGGGGCGGGGTGTGGGGGGGGAATATCGCCCTCTCTCGTTACCTGTGTGGAGAGCAGAGCAGGGAGAGCTGAATTTGACTGTGAGAATCTAAGCTGGTCTCAATTACAGAGAATAAATTTTGCTGAACAAAAAAGGGCCAAAATGCCTTCTAAATTGATAGCAGTGCTACATGCCCATGAAAATGACTAACAAGAAAATGACAATAGTAAGTGCTATCAAGAATACAGGGCAACTGGAATCCTCATACGTTATTGAGGAAAAGGAAATCATACAGCCACCTTGGAAAATAGTGTAACAATTTCTGGTAAAGATAAACAAACACTTGCCATTCAAACCAGTGATCCCTTTCCTAGATACTGCCCAAGTGAAATGAAACTCTATATTTATACCAAAACCAGTACACAGATGTATACTGGTTTAGTCATTGGCAAAAACTGGAACTAAAACGTTGCTCAACTGGAAAATGGATCAACAAACTATGGCATACTATTGGTAAATAAAAGGGAATAAACTACTGATATATGCAACTACATTGATGTCTCAATGCGTTATGCTAAGTAAATGAAGACAGATTCGAAAATCTATATATAAATGCCACAGTATTCCAGTTATACAACATTCTGAAAAGGCAAAACTACAGCAATGAAGAAAAGATCAATAGTTTACAGGGGTCAAGGGTGGGAGAAGGGTTTGAACAAAAGGGCAACATGAAGGAATTCAGGATGAGGCCGGAGGTGCTGTAACTTGATTGAAGTAGTGATGACATGACTATGCATTTGTCCATTGATTATAGCGTCCACAAATCCAGCATGTCTTAAAACATTGCTGTGAGCCCCATCTGGAAAATGGGGCCAGTTGATAGGCTGTCATAAGGATTAAAGAGGACTGAGACTCTGGGCACGGTGGCTCATGCCTGCAATCCTAGCATTCTAGGAGGCTGAAGCAGGTAGATTGCCTGAGCTCAGCAGTTTGAGACCAGCCTGGGCAAGAGTGAGACCTCATCTCTAAAAATAGCAGGGCATTATGGTGGGCACCTGTAGTCCCAGGTACTTGGGAGGCTGAGGAAAGAGAATCACTTGAGTCCAAGAGTTTGAGGTTGCTGTGAGCTGTGACCCCACAGCACTCTACCAAGGGCTACAAAGTGAGATTCTACCTCAAAAAAATTGGGGAAAAAAATAATAAAAGGGGCTGAGAATGCACAGTGTCTTGCAATCCTCAATGACTGGGATTTATTATTCATTCAACCAACACTTGCCTTAGGAAAGGCTCCAACTATTCGAGTTACTTGCCCATTTTGTCCACTAGGTTATAGACATCTACAAGGCAGGGAACATGCCCAAGGTGTATTTGCATGCACAAAGTGCCCAGTTTCATGCTTAGCACAGGAAAATAATAAATTTTCATCAAACTGAAATGTTGTGGGCAGAGATTGCTAATTATCCGTTAATATTTATTCTGCCTTGTTTAATAATACTCTGAAGGGTTTTTATTCCTTTCCTTTTTTATTTTCTTTTTATTTCAGGCTAATGTGAGGGTACAAACAATAGGTTACAATGTTTGCGTGTGTCAGGTAGAGTCCCTCTGTGTGTCCTGCACCCAAGAGATGTGCTATATACCCTTACTCTGAAATTTTTGCTGGAACCCTGACTGCCTCATTAGACCCTCCACAGAAGAGCTACAGCCTATATTTCCCAGCCTCCAATGCAGCGAGTTGCGGACATGTGACCTGGCATGGCCAATGGGGCACGAGTGGAAGTGGGGCATGCCCTTCCAGCTTGAGCCTTTCACAGGATGTATGTGCTGCTCACTACAGAGCCAGAACCAGACCCAATGCCTTGAACCCAGAGACAGAAGCAACACATGAGGATAGCAGAGGTGCCCATCCTCCTATATCTAGAGCAGTGGTTCTCAACCTGTGGGTCGCAACCCACAGGGACTGTACTAAAGGGTCGCGGCATTAGGAAGGTTGAGAACCACTGATCCAGAGACTATTACATGAAGGAGAAATGAATTTATATCTTTCTAAAGGCCACCGTTCAACTAGGCAAACCAGTATCCTAACTCATACAGACAAATGTTCACTGTTCCTTCATTCAGTCATTCAGCAGCGTTTAATGAGTACTCCACAACAGCTGCTCTGGAGGCCCAGAGAGTATATGACTGGGCTCTGACCACTGTGAGCTCACCAGGTAATTGGGAAGGGAAAAATCTCAAGAGATTTTAATAACCTTATACAAATTAAGTCTTGAGATAATGCAAGTGATGTCATAAGACCTCCATTCATTCAACTGTCATTGAAATACATTCTAAGTGCCAGGCACTGTTGTCAGTGCTAAAAATAAAATTATAAAGAAAACAGCCAGAGTTCTTGCTCTTGTGGTGCTTATATTCAAATGAAGAGAGGCAATAGAGAAGGCAATAGGCAAATAAAGAAACAAATCAGTTAAAAAAAAAAATCAAGCAGTAGTAAATACCTTGATGAAAGAGAACAATGTGATAGGACAGACAGGAAGGGTTTGACGGTCATGTGGAGTGGTCAGGGAAGGCTCCTGAGGAGGTGACATTATAGTTGAGACCTAATGATGAGTCGGAGCTAGCCCCATGATGATCTGGACAAAGGGCATTCCAGGTAAACTGGAAGAGCCAGTTCAAAAGCCCTAAAGTGGAAGCAAACCTCATATGCTTGATATTCAGAAAAAAGTCCATGTGATACAAGAATATTGAGAGAGGGAGAAACAGTATTAACATAAATTTTAATTAAGCAACACAAACATTAAGAATTGTAAGGAGAAATCAGTGTGGAGGAGATTTATCAGAGAAGGCTTTCTGAAGGAGGTGGGACTCAAACTGGATAGAGATGAGGGAAGAGGATTTAGATCAGCAGAGAGAACAAGGGAGGAAAATTTTAGAAAAAGAGAAAGAAAGGTGAGCAAAGTATGGAAACAAAAATGGACCTGCTGTGTAATTCAAATGGATATAGGGGAGGCGGATACAGAGCATTCCTACCATGATTTGCCACTTCCTTGCCCATAGCAGACATTACTAATCAATAATAGCACTTTTCCTATAGAGTCTACGGTATGGCCTTGAGTCTTCATCAATCATTCCATCAACTGCAATCCATCCAAGTAGCTTATAAGACAAAAACCAAAGAGTCAGTCCTGAATTAATCTAAAGGCTCCCTTTACTGGTTTAGAAAAGGTGAAAATAGAAAATCCACACCTGAAAATAACAGCTTTAATACTTTCCCACAGGCAACTCAGTCAAATGCCTCTTATTCAGCAATATGCAAATACAGCTCTCCCTTCAGCCCTGCACAACACAGAGATTTAGACCCAAAATGAAAGGCTTTGCCCTTTCTGTTCTCCCGTAGGCATTCTAACATTGATGACTGCACAAGTTGATTTCGTTTGATTAGGACAAACCTTGGCTCCTGTCCCCCAATTCCTTCTCCATAACCCAGGTAGCTTCTTGCATCTTCCTATGTGTATCTGCTCCTTGCCTTATGAATCACGTTCTGAATCATTTCCTTTGACATTTAAAGACCTGTCTCAAGATGCACTGCTGTGACTACATGATCCAATTTCCAGGCACATGCTCTCTCCTGAATTAAAGCTGCTCCTGGGGGTCTACAGTGCCCAGGAGGCTGCTTGGGGACTGTCCAGCCTTCTGAGCCCCATGGGAATGAACACATTGGGACAAAATCTTAAAGTTAATGACACTGAACCCTCCCTGGAGGCCAGAATTGGTGCCAAACATTTCACGTACCACCCACCCTTAGCTTCGTTTTAACCCCATGAGGGACACCCTTTTATTATGCCCATTTTGTAGATAAAGAAATTGAGGCACACACAGCAAAATTAGGTAACTTGCTGATAGTCACCTAATGAATGTTAGCATTTGAACCCAAGTTTCAGCCCCGATCCCAGCTGTTCTCACAGATTCAATTCTCTCATTTCTCATCCAAGCTTCTGCCCCCAACCTATGACAATGGCTTAGTTCAAAACAAATTGCAACAATGAGTTTAGCTCAGACCTACCTTACATCATTGCTTGAGTGTTTTCAAATTGGGGCCTCTCTCCTTTAAGTTATTCACACAACAAATATTGGTTGAACATCCACCATATGCTAGGCACTACCAGCTGGTGGAATTCTTTTCTGACTCTGTTCGAGGAAATTTTTTTTGTTTTCCTTTTTTAGGAAATTATTTTACTCTAGCAAAAGCTTGATTCTCAAAATAGTAACATAGATCCATTGTTTATTGCTAAGCTGCTTTTTTTTCTTGAAAATCTTGTGGCATCTTTCTCAATATAAATATTTTTTTAAAATATGGGCTGAAACCAGGTTGGCTTGATGGTTGGAGTAAACATTATAAAAAATAAATGTGCTCTCTTTTCCGTGCACTGCTGATTTAACTGCAAATCCTTTCTGCTACTTGGTTTTTTGAAAATAACATAGAACTAGAGAAACACAGATCAACATGAATGAATCTTGCTGGGGCCAAATGTACTTTACCTTTCCCCCTGGAAGGTTTGCTGAAAAGATCAACGCACAATGAGGCAGATTAATAATAAGACAAACGGACTTCACAAATTTGTTTCTACCAGGGCACGGGGAGAATCAAATAGTAGCTGCCCAACATCTCAGTGGGGTACAGATGCTTACATACCTTACTTCTCTTACATACCTTACTTCTCAAGAGAAGGGGAGAGGAGGAAGTGTGGGTAATTTTAGGAGAATAGTAAATGATTTGCGGAGGAATTCAGTGGTCTTGGACAGTCTTTTGGGTCTTCAGAGCAGAAAATAGTTTGTGATAAAATTCTATCCAGATTTGATCTTCCTTCCTGCCACATGGGTTCGGTTAATAAAAACTCAGGGAAAGGACTGGAAGTAATTGTTTTCTTCATTGATAGGTCTGGACTTTCAACAGAAATGGAAACTTCAGCCTCTATTTTGGGAGAGGTTGTGGATTGAAAGAAAGGAGGAGAGATTGGGGGGAAAAACATTCTTCTCCTTGGTGGGTCTGTCCAGTCTTTATTTATTTATTTATTTATTTACTGAGACAGAGCCTCAAGCTGTCCCACTGAGTAGAGTGCTGTGGCATCACAGCTCACAGCAACCTCCAACTCCCGGGCTCAAGTGAGTCTCCTGCCTCTACCTCCCAAGGAGCTGGGACCACAGGGGCCCTTCAGAACGCCTGGCTATTTTTTTTGGTTGCAGCCATCATTGTTGTCTGGCGGGCCTGGGCTGGATTCGAACCCGCCACCTTAGGTATATGTGGCTGATGCCCCAGCCACTTGAGCCACAGGCGCTGAGCCCAGTCTTTATTTAGATGGGGGAAAATATCTTGTAGTATCTATTGATCTTCAAGAACCTTTAATTCAAAATAATCATTATGCCAGGGAGCCATAATTTGAATTGAAATTCACTGCATTCCCTCGATTTTAACCATGATGTTGAGCAGGAAAAGCCAATCACAGAGTGATAAGTGTACTTTAACATTTAGAGAAAGTAATGTGCAAAGCAATGTGCAAAGTAATTCAATAAGAAGTTTTGTTGTGGGGAAATATACATAAGAGATAAAAATATAAATACAAGGATAGGAATCACAAGCACCAAATTCAGGACACAGGCCACCTCTGGTAGGGGCATGAGGACACATGACTAGGGACAGGACTCCATATAATTTGGTAATGTATTAATTTTTAAAGTGCATGGTGAGACATGGGTGTCTGTTATATTAGGTGGTATTCTCTATACCTTTTGAATATTTTTAGAATATGTCTGAATATTTTTCATACTTAAAATGATCATTTTAAATTAGCCATCTGGATAACTTATATGGTTTCTATTAGGTTGAACCATAAGAAATTACCAACATTTGGCCACTGTCAACCTTTGAAGGAACAATTTCCTATGTTCATCACAGAACTCAGAACTGTAATGCATGAATTCATCTGAGTCAGTCTTTCTACTAAATCTCAGTTGTGAATAATTAAGAATAAAAAATGGTGATCTGGCTGGATTGTGTGTGTGTGTGTGTGTGTGTGTGTGTGTATTTTCTTGAATTCCAACTAGCTATAGCATTTAGGAGACAGAACAAAAATGAATATAAAGCTAAGATGTATGGAGAATGGATAAAGAGAGATTGTGGCACAAAGTGGGCAGGTGCAGGCTTTTCACCAGCAATCAGTGTGCATTATCACTTCTCTTGTCTGTGCTTGATAACGGAGACCCCCCAATGAGGTGCCTAGAATAACTGTCATTTGTCATTTCTTAACACCCTGAAGTCCAGTGAAGCAAATTCTTGGCCATTAAACCCACAAGGAAAAGTATAAAATATAAAGCAGGTCATTCATTTCTAAAGTGCTTGAGTAGATTCCATTATCTTATGCAAAAAAAAAAAAAAAAAAAAAACTATGTCAAGTAACGCAATACACCCCAAGAACAAAGAAAATTATATTGCATTGCTATCATTGTGAATTTCTTTCAATTCTTTTCAACTGGGAATTGTCTCCAAAGAGATGTGCTTTTCTTTTTTTTCTCATTGCTTTAAGAAAGAAACAAATAGACTTTTAGTAGGCAGTGGGAGCAAGGCCCAAGAGCGCAGCATGGATGATCAAAGTGAACAAATATGCTTATGTAGGGCAATTTGAGTGCGCAAGAGAAACACTCTGGAGCTCATTAGAAATGCAAATTCCTGCTCCTGCCCAGGTTCTGACTCAATAGGGCATAAGAACTGTAAGTTTTTAACAAGCATCTTGAAGGGCATCTACAAGACCTCACTAGGAGGGAAATACAGTCAGAGGGTCTGGCCACCCTAAAACTGATCTGAATTCTCACAAGCACTGTTCCTGATCAAAGAAAGGATAGCGGCTGCCTCCTGTTTGTAGTTCTTCTCCAAAGCATTAGAAGCGAATTTATTGCATTGGCCGACCTATAGAATTGTTTCAGTCAATAAGTCATTCAGCAAAGATTTATTGAGCGCCTACAATGTGCTAGGTGCTACAACACAACAAGAGATCCACGTTGAGTTAGAAGGAAGGGAGGAAGGGGTGGAGGCAGAAAAAGGGGTAAAAAAAAGAAAAATGGTTTGATGAAAATATTTCAAATTGTATATAAAACCAGCACATCGTGCCCCGTGACTGCATTAATGTACACAGCAATGATTTAATTTAAAAAAAAAAAAAGGAAAAATATAGATACACAGAAAAGGAAAGGAATGGAAGTTAAAACTCAGGCAGCCCCTGGAGACACAGTACATAATTTATAATGACTACTTTATATATCTTTCGGCTGAATGTTCCTGGGTCCTCTTTATTTTCTCTTCCCTATGGTGAGTGCCAGGAAAAACTAGCTCGTGTATTATGTACAAGTGGAGACTATGCACACCACGGAAGCTCTTGCTTCTACCCTTTGGGACCTTAAGGACATGTCACAGCACCACAAATATGATGGGGCCTGAAAGAAAATTAGCAGAGGCCAGGGTGCGCTGGCCTCAGATTGTGGGGTGACCTCTAGGGACTTCATGTGGTGCAGGGAGCAGCCTCCTGACTCTCCTTCTCCCGCAAACCTCAAACTACCCCTCCTATACTCCTCTGCTTGATCTTAGCCAAACAACCCACCCCACAATGACCAAAGGTTCTGGTTTTCCCAGAAAACCAGAGTTTCCCTATTGGAGTGACAGGGCTCCAGAATGTGGGACTTTCATGCTAAAACCAACAATAAAGGTGACCAGCCACCAACACAGGATGTTCTGAGGATGTTACGGAAGGGGGAGGCCCAAGCTTTAGATGAGTGTGTAGCTTTGGGCAAATGACTGAACATCTCTGAGCCTCATTTTCCTCCTTGGTAAAGCAGGGAGAATAACTAACCCCCATGGTGTTATCGGGAGGATTAGCTGAACATTTGTACTTGCCGTGTTCTCTACTGCCCCTGGTCTTGGTCTGGTCCACCTGCCTGCAACCTACAAGCTCACTTTAAACAGCATCTTTCGAAAGATGTCCCAGATCCCACATTCAAACCACCAACACATAGCACAGGGCCCGGCACACAGTAGATGCTCCGTAAACATTTGTGGAATAAATTAATAAACAGCACATAGCACACACAATACCTGACACAAAAGTAAGTATTTTAAAAGAGCAACATTATTATTATTATTGGAACTAACAATAGTCAAGTCCATAACAGCTAGCTTCCTAAACACCCCATGCAGCAGATGTTCTACTAGGTCTGGCCTGTTTTTAAAAATCAAAATAGTTGCTCTGCATAATCAGTGCTAAACAAAAAAAAAAAAAAAGGAAAAGGGTTAAAATAAAACTTCTTTCTTTTTTCTCTTTTTTATTTTTTTTTTTAGATTTTTTTATTAAATCATAGCTGTGTACATTAATGCAATCACGGTGTACAGTAAAATAAAACTTCTGATGTCATCTTCCATACGGACCTATCCAAGGAGGCTGCATTTTGAGAGAGTAAGAGTTTGGAGGGGAGGGGTTGTCTTGCCGTAAAACCAAAGGAAATCTGGACAGAATCCTGATATGATGGCTGTTTATTTTACTTCCGTGTATCCTGTGTGCCTGAACTACGGTGACCAGCAGTGAACATCCAGTCCGTGATGGCATTTGTATTTATTTTCCTGTCTATATAGTTCTCAAATGCTCCAAGTCTGGGTTAGGGGTGGGAAGACAAAGAACAAAGGAAAACAAAACTGACTTGCGGGACTTCCCAGCTCTCTCTTTTACCTGGAATCTTAGGTCTGTTTCCACATGAGGCTCTGAGTCCCTGGATTACTTTGTAATTCACTGAGGCCACGGAGATTAGATACCTGGCAGCTCGCCCACCAACAAAGTCTTTTAAGCAGGAACAAGCTGCCTCCCACAGCAGAGAGGCACTGACTGTAGTCAGCACTGGAGGACCTGCCGGCTGTCACTTGATGTCCCTTTGGATGAGCAAATGGACCCACAGTCCCACCGCTCTGCTTCCCTCCACCTCCCCACTACATGCTGGGCCCAGCACCATGCTGAGTACACAGTGGGTTCTCCAGGAACATAATCCCATATATGCAAAGTTATGTGGCCCTTTATTTCCTCCTGGCCCTGGAATGCCATATTGTTAAACACCTTGACTGGCCCCGAAAGAGAAAAGGAAATGAAGCTGGGATTAGCTATAATTCTCGGAAATGTAAAATCTCTCCCTACTATGCAAATGTCCAAAGACCGGGTCACATTCTGGGACTGCAAATACTCAGTGCTGTAACCAAGGTGAATATCATAACTGCTACAATTTATGAAGTAATGATTGCCAGGCACAGAGCTAAGCAACATAGGGGGGTGTGTGTGTGTGTATGTATATATATAGTGCCAAGAAACGAATACACAATTTTTTTGTTGTTGTTGTTGGCCGGGGCTGGGTTTGAACCCGCCACCTGCAGCATATGGGGCCAGCACCCTACTCTTTTTAGCCACAGGTGCTGCCCACAAATACACATTTTAAGAAAGGAAAAAACTGCATTACAATTATAACATTTGTTACCTTGTATATTGTATCTTGTATCTTTTATCATTGCAGAAGTCAAACATGACTTGATATTACAAGTTTAATACAGTTTTTTCCTTTCTTAAAATGTGTATACATTTTTTGGCACTCTCTGAATACATACGTCTTCATTTCTCCTGACAACCACTTTATTGGCGGTTAAAACCACAGGCTTTGAAGTCAAACAGATCTGGATTTAAATCTCAGTTCTGTGGCCTATTGAGTGACGTTGGATGAGTGATGCAATCTTCTCGGTCCTCCAGTTTCCTCACCTATGAAGTGGAGGTAAAACTACCTAAAGGGTTTTACCAAAAAGGTTGATGTGAAAAGTCAACAGCAGAATGTATCTGCGTCAATTATCATAGTCAATGTTTAGGTAATGGTGTTGATGATGACAATCAAGGAGGTGGAGGCCCAGAAAGAAGATAAAGCAGTTCAGAGACGCTAATTAACTTACCTAGGGTCATACAGTATTGAGTGACAAATATGTAAATAGGATCCAAGGCCATGTTAGCTTATCTTCAAATAATATTTTTTAGCACCTAAAGATTCTTTTCAAACATCTCACAACTCTGACCACTTGCATTGCACCTCCTATGCAGTCCCACTCTGAGAAAGCTCAAAGGATCCCATACGGTGCCAAGGAGCACGACTTGAAAACCCCAGTTTACCTCACTGCTTCTTGAGCATACAGAATCCTTCTAGATTATCAGCAATTCAGGGCACAGCTTGTTGGGATCCTCTGGCTTCTCAGGAGAAGCCAGGTGCTGCAGCTTCTCCAAGCTAAGGGGCATCATCTCCCCACAAGCTGCCCCCATAAATTGAGAAGCTGGGGGCTTCTCAACTTGTGCGGGAGCAAGCTCAGGCCTGTTTCTGCTCAATTGTTGGCATGACAGGACACCTTCCAGACACTAAACCCTATCTCTCTCTCCATAAAATTGAGCACCTCAGAGTAATTTTTGGAAATTGTCTTTCACTAGAAGTGCCAAGCAAGCCAAAAAGCTAACAAATCCCATGCCCCCCGCCCTCCTCTCCAACCTCATCTCTGTCCATGAGCCACTGTCTTCTGGCTATACTGACCGGCCATAAGCCATACTCCTCCCCACTTGAGAGCTGCCTGCCGTCTCCATGGGAAAGGGACATGTATTAT
Organism: Galagoides demidoff; assembly: GCA_963574575.1. Taxonomy (NCBI): domain Eukaryota; kingdom Metazoa; phylum Chordata; class Mammalia; order Primates; family Galagidae; genus Galagoides; species Galagoides demidoff. The sequence continues at coordinate 19,133 of CAUYQV010059868.1, forward strand.
TTGGGGCCATTCAGCGATCCCCTTTCCTAACTTAAGAAAGCCAGATTCCTTTTCTGTTGCTTACAACCAAGAATCTTGAGTGAGACACAATCTAGACCACTCATCTACCACCTTCATCTAGCTAAACGCTAAACTCGTTATTCAAGGCTCTATGTAAACGCCACTTCCCGAAGCCCTTCTCACTAGACTAGTTGAAGTTCCTGACTTGAGCAGAGTTTCCTGCAAAACAAACCAGGAGAGCAGGGCAGGAGTGCAAGTAGTTTGTCCGGAGGTGATCCCAGCAGGCATCAGTAGGGAAGAAAGGAAATGAGAAGGGAAGAGAATGAAGACACATCATTGAGCAGGTTACCTCTGCGAGCAACTGTGGCTTGACTCCACTGAGGAGTTCTGGGACATGGTAGAGAACAAACCTCAGAGTTATCCCACCCAAAGGGTCAGGAAGCTGGGGTATTCATACTCTAACTCTCATTTGTCATTGGTTGAAGGCCCTTCCTAGGGACACTAACCCCATAGCACTTCTGCCTGAACCATGCGTGAGGATCAAGACAAAGCTTTTCATAGTTGCACACCACTGCACATAATATTAACAAAATGGTTCAAGCCGAGGGGATATGGGAGAGGCACCGAAAGTGTTGCCCTGGTCTCCATTGTATGTTCTGGCATTTTGCTGCATACTTTTCTTTCATAACACTTTGTGCAACTGTCAGGAGATTCACAAATGTATTCATCTGTTATCTATCTTAGTCCATTTTGCTTTGCTATAAAGGATTACCTGAGGCTAGGTAAATTTATAAAGAAATGAAGTTTTTATCCACAGGCTGTACAAGAAGCATGGCTCCAACATCTGCTTCAGGTGAGGACCTCAGGAAACTTCCCATTATGGCAGAAGGGGAAGGGGAGCCAGCATCACAGAGCAAAAGGAAGGAAGCAGGAGAGAGAAGAGGAGCCAGGCTCTTTTTAACAGTTAATTCTCATGCAAGCTAATTAAGAGAGAACTCGCTCTTGCCTAAGATAATGAGGGATCTTCCCCCATGGCCTCCACCTTCCCCCAAGCACCTCCACAAGACTCCACCTTCAACACAGGGAATCAAATTTCAACATAAGATTTGGAGAGGACAGACATCCAAACTACATCAAAGTATGTTTCTCCCACAGAAATAGAAGCTCCATGAGATCAGGGTCCATGCCTGCCCTGCTCCCAGCACCTAACCAGTCTTAACAGACACGACCACTTAAATGCTTTTGATGTGCTAAAATTTTAAAATAGCATTTAAGGGAGGAATAGTACCATCTAAAATATAAGTCTAAATTGTAAAAATCAATCTCGATTTCAATCAGTATAACCTAATTCTTTGTATTCTCAATGAACATGAAACAATTAAAAAACAAAAATTTAAAATAAAAAAGATAGCAGATGGCTTGGCACCTGTAGCTCAGTGAGTAGGGCGCCGGCCACATACACCAAGGCTGGCGGGTTCAAGCCCAGCCAGGGCCTGCTAAACAACAATGACAACTGCAACCAAAAAATAGCCAGGCATTGTGGCAGGGGTCTGTAGTCCACAGCTACTTAGGAGGCTAAGGCAAGAGAACTGCTTAAGCCCAAAAGTTGGAGGTTGCTGTGAGTTGTGACACCACAGCACTCTACCAAGGGCAGCATAGTGAGACTTTGTCTCAAAAAAAAAGATATAAAATAAAAATTATTTTAAACAGAAAGTGCATCTTTGAATCAAGTTCTCTAAGCCTCTTCTCCATCCATGAGCACACATGGTTTTTAGGGTATTAATTTCCATGTGCATGAAATTGAATTCTACTTTTTTCACATAGTTTCCTTCCTTTTTTTGAAACAGTCTTACTGTGTCACCCACAGTAGAGTACTATGACGTCACAGCTCACAGCAACCACTTAAACCTTGGGCTTAAGTGATTCTTTTGCCTCAGCCTCCCGAGTAGCTGGGACTACAGGCGCCGGCCACAACACCTCGCTATGTTGTTGTTGTTGTTATTGTTGTCATTTTTGTTTAGCAGGTCATGGCCAGGTTCAAATCCACCAGCCCTGGTGTATTTGGCCAGCACCATAACCACTAAGCTATGGACGCCAAGCCATCACATAGTCTTCCATGGGTCTAAATCACCTTCATAATTTTCATTATAGCTGCTACAAACAAAATTTTATTAAGTCAACAAACTAATGTTGTAACAATGAACTATAAACATCCTTGTACAAATTATTTTTCCTCATTTGAATTTCCTTACAGTACATTTCAAGAAGTAGAATCACTTCTTCCAAATAGGTGGCAGAAATTTCTAGTTGTCTGTTCCCCAATATCTTCTCCTCTTTGTTCTCTAATAATCGAATTTTTAGCTGTACACATGGTAGTCTGGAATAAAGACTACATTTCCCAGGCTCCTTTGCAGGTAGGTGTGGCTAAGTGAGTAATTCTGGCCAATGGGATATGAGCATAAGGGATGAGCCCAACCTCTGACTCATGTCCTTAAAGATAAGGAGCAGGTACAGGTACCTACCTTTCCTTTTGTTTTCTCCCTTTTAACTGGTTGGCATAGGGATATGGTGGTGAACCACAGGGCACCCTAAGATCAGGAACAACACCCAAATTAAGATAAAAGAATCACAAGAAATAAGGAGCCTGGCTCTGACAATTTCACCAAAGCCTCTATACAAGCTTGAGCTTTTATCTGAGAAAGAAATGAACTATCTCATTTAAAGTGCTGATACTTTGGGTCCCCACTGCATTCCTCCCAACTCATCCAAGGTATACTCATTTTCATGGTTATTTTTATCATGAACGCTTTAAAAGACGTTATAAAATTTATATGACAATCAAATATAGTGATTTAGTAAAACTCCGTCATGCCCAAGCCCCCTGTGTTTCCATTAGCAATATACTATCCCCAAGTCAGAACATTAAAGAGTTTCATAGTTAAGTGAATTTTTGAAATGTTGGCAAAACAAAGTGTAAGAGTGGGATGTTGACTGGGTCTCTTCTTATTGGCCCAGGATTTCCAGAGGTAAGCACTGCACACTAGCAGGACTGGAAGGCACTATGGAGCAGTGTCTTTGGGAAGAAACAGATGAGTAAAATTTGTAGAACCACCACATTCTTAGTTTCTCAGCTATATAGGTCCAGGGAGAAGTAGAATCCTACCCTGAAGGAAATCACTTACACCACCTGCTCAGAGACTATATTATCAGTATTGGCCATCAGTACAAGACTGAACTGGGGAACAAAGGGACATTGTTCCTCTGCCTCCCCATCCCCATCCCCGGGGGATAGGCCTTGAAAAGACAGGCAGGAATGCAGTCAGGAGAAGGCTGTTTCACTGCAGACTGTACTGCTCACCCTTCAACTCCAAACATCCGGGGCCATAGCACAAGTCTGAGCTGGACAGGGAGGAATATAAGATTTAAATTATATTTGAGATTGCAGTTTTCAAGAAGAATAGAATTTTATTAAATTAGCCCAAAAGTTGAAGAACCTGCCTGAGGATGGGAAAGGAGCTTTTACAATGCTCAGCTAAAAGCCATCATGGGGAATAAATGGAATCTTTCCATCATTATCTTATGCATCAGTTATTTATTGCCACCAAAATGCTATGAAACAAACAACCACAAATAGTGAATGTTTATCGTTCACACGTCTGGGTCCCCTGAGAGTTGGTTGATCCAGGTTGGGCTCAACTCTACCTGCCTTTCCTCTTTCTTGGACCAACCTCTATCCCATGCACATCCTCAAGGTAATAAACATTAAAAAAAAAAAAAAAAAGGGTGGAGACAGCTCAGAACTGACACACTGTTGCTTCCTCCTCATTCTAGTGGCTAAAGCAGTTACATGACTGAGCCCAGAGTCAGAGTGGATGAGCTCTCTGGGAAAAGGAGTGGTCCGGGCCGGGGGTAGAAGTAGGCCAATGATTCGATCTACCACACCTTACAAAGTGGGCACTGTTGAACTAACCCGTTACAAGAATTTGATCAGTCTCTTTACCTGAGGACTCATCAAGTCCTTCAGTATGCTAAGAAGCACCCCAAATCTCCAGTGGTGGCCTGTGCCACATTTGACTGGCAGAATGTTTGCACAGAGTTTGGCAAATGCCTCCATGAGTGATGCCCAAGACATCCTTGCTTCAGCTCTTGTCTCTTCTCGTCAATCACTCCTCTTTGCCCAGCAGTTACAGTCATTCCTTTAATCGTGTCCGTTGCTACCCAGCACGAGGGATAATTTATAGCACGAAGGCTGGAGACCTGGTCTTTCTCAACTTCGTGATCTAAGACAAGACACTTAATCTCCCATGAGCATTAGTGTCTAACACAGACCATTGCACCTGCCTCTGCCTCCCTGGTGATGATCGAGACAAAAGTGCTTTGCAAATGCTCTAATAACTCCTGAGCTCATGAACACATCTCTCATCCCAGCTTCTAATACTGGGCTTTCTCCAACTCAAAAAGAACTTGTTTCAAGTCTCAAATTCTGGCCATTTTCTTTAGCCTTGACATAGGGTTGTTTCTCTCATGCTTTGGACCAAAAGGTAGGAACTGAGGCCAGGCACAGTGGTTCATGCCTGTAATTCAAACACTCTGAGAGGCCAAGGCAGGAGAATCCCTTGAGCTTCGAGTAAGAGCAAGACCCTATCTCTACTAAAAATAGAAAAATCATCCAGGCATTGTGGTGGGTGCCTGTAGTCCCAGCTACTCAGGAGGTTCAGACAGGAGGATTGTTTGAGTCCCGGAGTTTGAGGTTGCTGTGAGCTAGGCTTATGCTATGGCACTTTAGCCTGAGCAACAGAGTGAGACTCTGTCTAACAAAAATAAGAAAGAAAAAAGGAAGAAAGAAAGGAAGGGAGGGAAGGAGGGAGGCGTGGGGAATAAGGATAGTTTCTGGAGTATTCTAAAGCCTAAGACAGTCTTAGTGTGGCTTCTGTCTGTAAGGAGGAAAGGGAAACAAACACAAAATAAGATGAGCTCCTGAGATGGAGCCAGCTTATCTGCATCCAGTGGCAACTTTTGTCCTCCAAACTTTTCCAGACACACAGGCAGCTTAGTTGGTATTCAGGTGGCAGCGGTACTTGCTAAAGCCATCCAGTATTTATCCCCAGTGGCATCCCCTAACTCCCTTCTGCTTCCCTCTTAATCCCCAAAATGGGAGTGGGCAGAAGGAAAGCTAATTTCTGATTGACAGCATACAGTATATTTTGTAGGTAATGAATTCATTGCTCAAATTAGCTGAAACCATAATTGCAGGAAGGTGAACCCTGTCGTAAGTTTCAGGGTGGACACTGTCAAAATAGGAAATGCGAAGCTTGGCACTCGCATCTTGGGTTTCCTTCCTTCCAACACCACGTCCCTCCTTTGCTTTGTATTTCATTGTTGCCCCTTTTTTCTTGTGGCTGTGGGCCAGGCAGGCCTTAGGTCTGGGATGGAGGTTAGATCTCAGTCAGCTAGACCAAAGCATCTCTGCCCCCTCAACAGTCCTCAACCCAGAATTGAAAAAAATCCACTCTATTTTTGGCAAGCTCTACTGAAATAGCTCCAGTGACAGAGAATTCACCAAATCTCAAGGCAGCACCGTCTATGGTAGGTCGCTTCAAACTTGACCAGGGGTTAAACCTCAGCCCACATTCCCACAGCTCCCTTAGCCCTGGTTCTCCCCACTGAGGTCCCACAAGCTTTATTCCCTCTCTCCTAGGGTTTCCCTATGGATATATGAAGGCCCCTGGCCCATCTTCTCTCCGAGAAATTTTAAGCCATCAAACTTGATCTTTCCAGCTTCCCAGCCTGTAGCTTTTTACACTCCCCACCCGTGGTTATGCCTTCTCCTCACATCTAAAGGGTACACTTGCCTCTTCTACTGTCCAAAACTCATCTTTACACCTATGCTCATGACTCCATCTGCTCTCGTCCTCTCTGTGACTTTGGTAATGGAAATGGATTTGGGAATCAATTAGAAGGTGAGAGAAAGGCTTGCACTCAAGTTTACAGCTTAGGAGACCAAAGCAATGGTGAAGCCAATGACTACAAGAGGGAGAAGAGAGAAGATCTGGGAGGGCAATCCTGAGTTTGGACCTGGGCATTGAGTGTGAGGTGTCTGGGGACATCCAAGTGGAGATGTCGAGCTGAGATCCTGCAGTTTGGAAGAGAGAACTGGGGTGGGGGTGAAAAACAAGGGATCCTCAGTATGGAGGAGGAGATTAGAACACAAGAAAGGATGAGACTGCCCAAAGAGGCTGTAAAGAGGGAGAATATCAGAGAGCCCAAGAGGGCATTTTGGAGAAGGTCAACATTTAAGAGGTAGGTGGATGATGAAACAGATTGAAAATGCAGAGGAAAGCCAAGAGAATTTAATGCAATGAAATCCAAAAGAGCAAGTCTAGAGAAAGAGGTGGTCAATCCTGTTAAATGCAACGCTAAGTTCAGCAAAAGAGCTTGTGGGAAATGTCTAACAAATTTGGCAATTAGAAGACCAGGGGTAGACTTGGACAATGTGGAGGGATGAGGCAGAAACCAAACAGAGTGGAGAAGAGAAGATTGAAGATAGTGGAAGTGAAGGTTACAAAAATACTCTTCAGCCATTTAAAAAGAAGGAGACTTTACATCTTTTGTATTAACTTGGATTGAGTTGAAACACATTCTTCTTAGTAAAGCACCATAAGAATGGAGCAGCAAGAATCCAATGTACTCAAATTCTAATATGAAGGCAGTAGATGATCTAATACATGCCCTCATAAGAGAAAAACTCGAATCAATTCAAGGTGGAGGACAGAGGAATGAGGGAGCAGGGAGAGGGAGGAGGGAGAGGGATGGGGGTTAGGGTGTATGGCACACCACTTGGGGGCAGGACACAATTATAAGAGGGACTTTACCTAACAAATGTAATCGGTGTAACCTAATTCTTTGTATCCTCAATGAATTCCAAACAATTTAAAAAAAAAGTAAAAATAAAAATAAGGCTTGGCGCCTGTGGCTCAAGCAGCTAAGGCACCAGTCACATACACACCTGAGCTGGCAGGTTTGAATCCAGCCCGGGCCCAGCAAACAGCAATGATGGCTGCAACCAAAAAATAGCCAGGCATTGTGGCGGGTGCCTGTAGTCCTAGCTACTCGGGAGGTGGAGGCAGGAGACTCGCTTGAGCCCAGGAGTTGGAGGTTGCTGTGAGCTGTGATGCCACAGCACTCTACCCAGGATGATAGCTTGAGGATCTGTCTCAAAAATAAATAAATAAATAAAAATAAAATATTGGGACATCTGAAAAGAAGACTTCTCCTTTTGAGAAGCTTGCATGAGAATTAGAAGGGTTTCTTTTTTCTTTTTTTGCAGTTTTTTAGCCAGGGCTGGGTTTGAACCCATCACCTTTGATATATGGGGCCAGAGCCCTACTCCTTTTAGCCACAGGCGCCACCCAAGAATTGGAAGGGTTTCTAACAGGAGTTTCTGACTCAGGAGTGAAGGTGTGGTAGGTGGCTACAGGGCTAGTAAAGATGCCCTAACAAAAACTCTCTCCTCTCTTGCCAATCTATAATGCCTAAAAAAATCATTATATTAGCAACTCATTAAATATTTATTCTTTTAGGTCAATGGCTTGTTTTCCCTGAAAATGTAAAAGCCTCAGTAGGACCAATATTCATTCAACAAACCCTTATTGAACACTTCCTACGTGCCAAGCATATTCCCAAGCACTGGGGTAATACAATGAATAAGAAAGTAAAATTCATTGTTAAATTAATTTCTGGAATTCTTAAGAAAAAAAAAAAAAGCCAGAAAAGCCACCAGCTCCTAGAAGTATATGGAGACTTTCCTTAATGCACGTATGACTTTATTTTTCACGTTTATGTAAACCTTACTGAGGTATAATTTTCATACAAAATGAATGGGTTTTAAGTGTACGGTTTAATGAGTTTTGACAAGTGTAACCACCACCCTAATCAAGAGAGGGAACGTTTCCATTATCCCCAGAAGTTCTCTCGTGTCTCTTTGTATTCAGACCCACCTCCAGGCAAGCACTTGTCTGTTTTCTGTCATTGTAGATTAGTTTTGCCTTTTCTATACTTTCATTTAAATGGAATTGTGCTCTTTGCTGTCTGGCTGCTTTTGCTCAACCTAACGTTTTGGAGATTCATCCGTGTGGTCGTGTGCAGTAGTAGTTTATTCCTTTTTATTACTTAGCAGTATTTCGTTGTTTGAATAAATATACCCCAATTTGTTTACCATTCCCCTGAGAACAGACATTTGTGCTGTTTCCAGATTTGAGTAATTATGAATAAAGCTCCTCTAGACATTTTCAAACAGGCCTGGTCATGTGTTTTTATTTCTTTTGGATTAATAACTTCCATGTGTGGCTTCTGGCTCATAGGCTAAGTGTACATTTTACCTTATAAGAAACAGCTGACCTGTTTTCTTTCTTTTTTTTTTTTTTTGGAGACAGAGGCTCACTTTGTCATCCTTGGTAGAGTGCCTTGCCATCATAACTCACAGCAACCTCAAATTCTTGGGCTCAAGTGATCCCCTTGCCTCAGCCTCCCAAGTAGCTGGGACTACAGGCGCCCACTATAATGCCTAGCTATTATTAGAGATGAGGTCTCACTCTGGCTCAGGCTGGCCTCAAACTCATGAACTCAGGCGTTCCACCCGCCTCAGCTTCCCAGAGGGCTAGGATTACAGGCATGAGCCACTGCACCTGGCTGCTAATCTGTTTAGGGAGGTGGCTGTACCATTCCCACCAGCATTATGTAAGAGTTCCAGTGCCTGGCTCAGCGCCTGTGGCTCAATCGGCTAAGGCGCCAGCCACGTACACCTAAGGTGGCAGGTTCGAATCCCCAGCCCGGGCCCACCAAACAACAATGATGACTGCAACCAAAAAATGGCCGGGCATTGTGGCGGGCGCCTGTGGTCCCAGCTACTTGGGAGGCTGAGGCAGGAGACTCGCTTGAGCCCAGGAGTTGGAGGTTGCTATGAGCTGTGATGCCATGGCACTCTACCCAGGAGGATAGCTTGAGGCTC
>CAUYQV010059873.1:0-11422 GCA_963574575.1 Galagoides demidoff
CATCCAAGTGGCTAACATAGCCATCATGTCTTTCTCATAATTGTTATGTTAAGACATTTATATTCAACCTTTAGACAAATTCACCTGTACCCAAATAGGATAAATTATAGGCGTGATCCCCACAATATCATTCTCTTCACCCATCCTCCTCCCTCCCCTCCCCCCTAGACCTCCATAGTCGAGGGCTCCATTTGGATTGTAGCTTTCCTAAGATAACTAACAATTAGTTTCATAATAGTGTTGAGTACATTGGATACTTTTTCTTCCATTCTTGAGACACTTTGCTAAGGAGGACATTTTCCAGCTCCATCCACGGAAACATGAAGGAGGCAAGGTCTGCTTACTCATTTCAAATGAGGGTGATATAGTTTATCCTCAAGACCTGCTTTAGTCAGTTTCCCATATTGCACCAAAATACCATGACCTGGGTGGCTTAAGTGACTGGTGCACATTTCCCTCAGGTCTGGAACTGGGAAGTCCTGGGCACCAGCAGCACGTTTGGTGTCTGGGGACAGTCCTCTTCCTGCTTTGCACATGGCATCTTCTCCTTACACACGCATGTGGCCTTTCTTTTGTGTGTGGACACACACAGAGAGGAAGAGATCTCATGTCCTTCCTCTTTTTGTAAGGGCATTCACCCCATGCCGAGGTGTCCACTCTCATGACCTCATGTAACCCTGACTACCTCCAAAAGGTCTCACCTCCAGGTACCATTACCTGGGACATGAGGGCTTCAACTTAGGGATTTGGGTGGGAGGGGGAGGCATGGATATTTGGTCCATAGCAAGCTCTTTAGCTAGTCCTTCTTTAGCTAGAAGAGGCTGCCATACTTTGAAGATTCAGGATAGATAGGACTGTAGCACTCAGGGTTTGCATTAGACAAATTTGGGTTCCCACTTCAGCTCTGATTCTTACGTCTTCAAGATGTTGGACAAGTTGTTAATTCTCCCTAGGTCTCAATTTTCTCAACTGTAAAATTCTTCAGTAATAGCACCTGATTTTAGAGTTTCTGTCAAGACTAAGTTAAAATCATACATGTAAAGCTCTTAGCATAGTGCTTGGCACAAAATAGATCCTTGGTAAAAATTTAGCTTATAAATTAAGAAAGTTAACTTACAAGATAAATTAATTAGTTATATAAATTAAGAAAAACAACCAGACCTATGCAAACAAAAACTAAGACTGGTAACACAAGAGATGAGATTGCTTGACCAGTGGATTGGAGGTTAATGTTAAAATAAAATTTGTTTGTATTCGACTGTAAATTTTACAAGTTTCTCTTAATTATACTACATCTCTATCTTAATTATACCACTTAGACAAATGGTATATGTTTTCATGTGTACATGCAGGAGCATGGAGCATGTGACCATACATACTTTGGTTGTAATCTCATGATTTCTTTTAATAAATAGCTCAGATTACACCACCATAAAGAACTTGAGCTAACTCACCACTTCAAAATTTAGAATGAATTTTATTTACACAAAACTATCTTTTATGTCAGTGAAACTAGAAAAATTTTAAGTCTGCTTTGCTTTTCATGATTATTCCCTAACAAAAATGTCCCTTTGTACAGTAAGAAGATGCTGCAATTAACTGTGATTGGCGAGAAAATGACAAAAGCCAGCCAACCAGCCACACATGCACACGTGCACTTCTCAACACCCACACCCCAAATGCCCATAAATCACACTCGGTGGACGTTCGTGCCATTAAGAATGTAGGGAGCACCCTAAAATATTTAAAACTTACATTTTATGAAAATGATCATCGCTTTTCACTGTGGGTCTAGTGACTCAGGGAAGAATAAATCCCAGTCTGCTGTCACATGACCTGAGATGTCAAGGGCACAGATTCATTTGATCATCAGTAAGAAAGCAGACAGTGTTGTTCTTAGAAGCTGGATTTCTGAGACAGTGCGCCCGAGCTGAATGGGTCCTTACCCTTGAATCGTCATGGTAATGGCATCTTCCCACTGTCTCTTTTGTAACTACGGGCTGTATTTGCCGCCACCACAGAACATTTAAAGGAGAAAGGGTCAGAGTGCACGAGGCGAGAACAACCTTGGGAGTGGGATGGGTTCCTTGCATTTCAGTACAATTTAGGCTTCTAGAGGGCAAGGAGTTTGCAAATGCTTGGGGAGAATAAAACAAAATCGAAATGTCATTTGTAACATAATGTAATTAAGAAGCCACAGCCCATGGAGCTGGAAATTTAAGAGGATTATGTCTTCATAAAAACTTCAAGTAACTCTCTCTCTTTAAATTTAGTTCAAAATATACCATAAAGTCCTGTGGGATTTATTTCTGCACATTGGGTAGATTTATGTATTTAGAAAAGAGCTATCAGAAATACATTCCCAGAAAGTGACTTTAAGCTCGACTGAGTGGTCTGATTTCTGGCCTGGCAAAGGAAATCAATAAAAAGAATAGGATCCTGTGAAATTAGTGGTCCCCCCCCCTCACCCCATGGCTGCATTTACCCAGAATGAACCTGTCTCAGGCTGTAATTGTTTTGTGATTAGTGTGAATGAATGGTCCTCACCACATGGATTCACTATTGACTTTTTAATTAATAATAATGTATTTAGATAGTTGCTATCTCAGAGGAAATCTGAGTGCTTTATAGTTGATGAATTCTAATTTATCTTCATACTATCTGGCAGGATGTAAAGATCAGGTATCCCAATTTCATTTGAAGGAGGAAACACTCGAATCCAAAAGGTTAAATCACTGGCCATGGAGATTCAGAAAGCTAGTGAGAGAATCACCAGTTAAGATCTAGTAGCCTTGAATTTTGATTCTGGCTGTTTCACAGAAGCATCTGGACAGTTAGGTCAACTTTGAGTATTGTCTTAGGAAAAAAAAAAAGTTGATTAAAACAATTATTTGAAACCCTTCTGACTCATGGAAGTTTAAATTTCTTCTTATTTTGGTAGCATATGACAATTACACTTAAGACATTTTTATTTGTTAGACCACACGTGTTTTTTAGTGGCCTCTGTCAGCATTTTTAGATGCTAAGTCACATGTTTCAAAAGTTTGTCTCTTGGTAGGGGAGCCAAGCAGAACTTGAGTCTTGATAATTTGGTGATATGATTCTTTAAGGACTGGGTGTCTCCATCACTTACCTACTATTGTTTTAACGAACAACAACAACAAAGAAATAATCTCAAGAAAAACATTCTCAAAACCTGTCAGTCATCACACCCATGGGAAAGTTACTAACACCCTTCCCATCCCCCGTTCCTCCAGCCTTAATTTTTCTCCTTTTCTGTTCATGGCAATTCCATCGATTTCCCCTGAGTTCACTGCTTCCTTCCTCGGTGCTCCCCTTATGGCTCCCACTCTGCTCCTCACACGCAAGTTGGCAGACTCCTTAATTGTCTTCACAATTTCCTCAATCCATCCTGTATTAACTTTCCTAATAAGCTCCCTGTACCTTTTGAAATTTCGAATTATTCAGGCACAGACAGCATTCAGAATAATATGTGCAACATCGTATGTTCACCACCCGGTATGAAAGACACAACATTGGAGATGAAAGTCGAAATCCCTCTGTGAACCCCCCAGTCTCATTTCTTCCTTTCCTTCCCCACTATCATGAATTCAGCGATTGTTATTCTTATGCCTGCTTTTATACGTTTACCATATTTGGTGTTCATAAAAATGTATGCTATTTACCCACTCCCAAATGTTTCTTTTTGAAACTTCCATTTTTTTTCGTTGTGACTTTGGTACTTTCACTATGATTTGAAATGTATCCCTGTTAGTGCCTATGGCTTTCTTCCCTTTTGTGTCATTGCTGGAGTCCAATAATACTACAGTTTATCTCTTCTTCTGAGGATGGACATTAAGATCACTTGGAATTGTTTCCTCAAATACAAACAATTATGTGATAAACATTTTTGGTCACACTTCCTTTTTCAACTTTGTGAGAGTCTCTCTAGGGCACTCACCCAGTGGTCTAGTTGCTAGGAGGTGGGAAATGCTCATTTTCAAACTTACCATTGGCTGGGCCAGCTGACTCCTTGTGCTCACCTGCTTTATGGCACCAAGAAAAGGCTCCTCCGTGGCCTCTGCACTGACTTTCAGTGGAATTTCAACCCCCGAAAGACAAAAGGCTCCCTCACTTCCCTCTCTGAGGGACTGCTCACAGGGACTCACTCTGTGTGAAGGGTCACAAATTCAGAAGCTTTTGGGGTACACACTGAACTGTAAATCTGTGACGAGGGGGGGCATGTGGTAGATCTGGGGTGCGCCGTGACAGCCCAGGTGCTACTGCATCAGATCTAACTCCTGGGCCACCAGTTTATAATCCCCAAGTTTCTCGGATTACCTTACTGTCCCGAGAGTGTCTCAGAAACGTGTAAGCGTCTGATTCCCTCCATAGTGGTGAAGATCAAGGATCTTGGAACCAGCCTGGTCGAGGTTAAATCCCTGCCCCACCACCACTGGGTGTGTGCTCTTGATGAAATTCCCTGACATCCTCAGGGCTCCATTTCCTTACAGAGAACCACAGGAGATAGTCTAAGGAAAGCTCTCAAGTAGCTGTTCAGTGCATTTTTGCCGAATTGTTGAGGAGATGAAAAATAAGTCGTATTGTCCCCACTGTGGGTCAGGCATTGTTACAGGAGCAGGGAGACACCACCCTCCATACCTGCAATGCTCTGCCTCAACAGAGCAGAAGCACTATGGTTTTAGGACATAAATTGTCAGGTCACTCCTCAGATACCCTCTCCTGAGGTCCCATCTCATTGGGAATGAAATCAATGTCCTTGCAAAGTCCCCCTATGCAACCTGTCACCACCTGCCTCTGGCATCTACTCCCGTCCTCTCTTCTCCCTTGCCCAGTCCGGCTCAGGTGGGCTTTCAAGTGTGTAAAGCACTTCCTCTTACTAGCTGCCTCCTGTCTCTTTCCCAAATTAAGTTGCCAGCTGAGTCCAAGCCTCTCGCTTGGCAGACGGTGGGCAGCCACAAAATACATGTTATTAAATCAGTAAATAAACCTAATGATCCTCCTAAGGCGATGTAAATGCCCAAGGCATATCCTGAGTCATCTCAGAACAACTAATTACCTGCGGATCCGTGATAGCTTAACTCCTTGCGTGTTAGTGGACTCCTTTGCTTAGGGATTATTCCTGTGTAGTACGATAGCAGCTAACCAACAGCCGTAATATTTGGGTGACAGAATAGAATATTCTTCCACTCTCTGATGACTAACAGAGAGTTGACCATTTCTTGAATCCCTTACTTGTCTGCAAAACGACATTCCTGACCTTCGATCATCACCAGTCTCTTTTCTGTTTCCCCTCCAATTTTAGGCCTCATTGTCCATGAAGGAGCCGCAGTTTACAGGGTTTTTAAGCGCTGGCGAGCTGTGAATTTGCACTGGGATGTATTAAATTACGACAAAGCCACAGACATCGAGGAAAGCAGCCGGGGAGAGTCTCTCACGAGCAGGACTTTGTGGCTGCCGCTGTCAGCGCTGCGGAACAGGAACTTGGTCCACCCCACGCAGCTGAGCTCGCCGAGGTTTCAGTGTGGCTACATGCTGCTGCACCTCTTCAGTCGGATGAGGCCCCAGGAGGATCTGTCGGAGGACAACAGCTCTGGGGAGGTTGTGATGAGAGTGACTTCGGTGTGACAAAGCCCGGAGGATGCAGCGTGGACCACCACGCACGTTTCAGAATGTAATTGCAATGAAGGGGGAAACCCTAGCACTTCCAACCAACCAACATCTACGAACTTTTTAAACTTTACGCTTTTTATATGAACATTTGAATTGCAAATACATTTTTCTGAAAAAAAAAAAAAAGGAGTCCTCTTGTTCTTTGTTTTCCCGTTTGTCACATCTTTTATAAGTTGGTGCTTGAACTCATTACACATATCATTTACCTATTCTTGGCTAAAAGAATGGTGAAAGTTATCTTTAAGGCCAAAACTATTTTTTCTTGCTTGTTTTAAATATATTTTTTACCAAATGTTTCGCTCCGCGTGTAATTTTTCAGACATGTCGTGAATGGGTAAGAGTTCGGAAGCCGTGAGCAGATTCCAGAGTGTCAAGGGTGCAACACGGAGGTGCTTCTGTGGCACCCTGCGGTGGCGCCTGGTGACTTGTGCTGGGTGGCAGACTTGAACGTGATGAAACCGACGGTCACCAGGAATGCAAGTTCTAGGAATTATGACCTGTTTTCTGAAACAATACAGAGAACTCATAGAAATATACAAGTAGAGTAGAATCGTTTTACATATTACATTAGATTAGCAGGGCCTGGTGCACCCACAAAGCTTACCAAGACGTCGCATCCAGTACCTACGATAATAATACTGCCTGATATTTGCATTGCCCTCTAGTAGACCATCCACAATTAATTCACTTAATTATTAGTGTCTTGAATTCTATGAGCACCATCTCAATTAGATTTTCTTTTCTTCTAAGTAAAAGCTTGTATACCTTCTTAATCACTTAAACACTAATCCTAGTACTTGGTTTAATGAAGTCCCATGAAGCATTTGCACCAGCAGTAAGTCTTTCTCTTTCAGTAGATGATTATTTTTTAAATGAAAAGAGCAAAAGAAAAATGAGCCTATGGACTCCCCCGGAACAGGCTGCTAACTATCAGTATCCGGGGACTTTCCACCCTTTTATCCACCTCGCGGAGGTAGCTGGCACATTTTAATGAACAAGGACAGAGCAGATGAGAAGGCAGGAAGCCAGGCTTCCCTAGAAACACGAACTGAACCTGCCAGTTGTTTGAACTAATTAATGATTAAATCGAAAAGCACATCAAATGACATGCTTTCTGTTCTATTTTCTAATAATAACTTTGGAGTAATTAATGAGAGAGCAGATCACGTTTACACAGTACAAGAGTTCACAGAATAGCTCTGTGACTCCTCCCTACCAAATTTCCCCAATACTCGAAATAATATTTTTCCAGTTAAGAAACCGTGTTGCAAGTGACAGTGATGAGACAATTTGCAGAAATGTGAAGAACGAATCATGAAGTCACAAAGCAAAGAAAATTCAGCCTTTATTGAGGGGCGGGTTTAGGAAGTGAGAATGTTAAACGTTTATTTCCAACTGCATTTGCTTATTTCCATCTGAGGGTCCCTGGGCACCGTCTGGGGGGAGGGGGGGTCCTGGGCAGTTTAATCACTGACGTGAGCCGTCAACAGCACAATGTTTCATGGAGAGGAACTCCAGTTCCTACTGATGTTACAATTTGATTGATTTACCTTGTCTTAAAGATGCTGGACAGAGATTATAGGCACAGATTAGACTTCTGCGGTGTGCAGTGTGTCCAGACTGCCCTTGAAGTAGCACACACCTTCCTACTCATATCAGCTCACTCGGAAAGGAAAGAGAGAGAGGATGAGAAACTTGTTCCCTGTAACATCTGGGTAGCTGTGTGAGGTGGAGACATCTGGAGACGAGAGGGGACCGTCCACAGCAGGGGACATGTGCCCCGGATCCCCCCTTCCCAGGACCATGCCCTTGGGATGTCCCTTTGTTTCCACACTCTGTATTTTCGTATTTTCCCTCAGCCCCCCATCCCCCCTCCTACACACACACCCTGAATCACCTTGGAATCAGAAATCTGGCAGAATTTCCACTTAACAAAATGCATCATTCATGGTGTGATACAATTGAAACTTAAAAACACGTGCACACCCACCCTCCAAGGGTGGGGAGCGCATTTAGAAAAATATACTGTTTAAAAATGATTACAGTTCTTCACATTGGACTATGTGAGTTATGATATAAACAATTAACTTTTCAGTTGTGAATGTCATCCTTCAAACCCAGGCTACTTTAAATGTAAAAAAAAGAATGTAGAAAGGAAATGAGTTGAAAAAATTTTGAATTAGTTTCTTTGAAATTGTTCCCAATATTTAGAAATTTAGACCTATATGGAACCTGTCTCTTTAGCCATTATTAATTTGCAGTACAAACCTTTCCTTCCTGGGTGCTGGATGCTGTTTGTTATACAGGTGCCACGGTGAGCCAAGTTCACAGGGAGGCTCAGAGTGGGGACCTGATGCACTACACCTTATGTGTCTACACTCAGGTGAGCTAAGAGAAGTGGCAGTCCAGAGGGGTGGTCATTTGTCCCTGAGACCGCTGGAGCAGGTGTTACTGAGGATATGACAGAACCCACGTCTTGAAGGGAGAAAGAACAGCTAAGGGGGGAAAGAGGCATTTTCCAGCAATGGGAGAGTTCCCACAGGGGCAGTATGGGCTGTAGGTAAAGACACGATGCCACCTTCCTGGCTGGCTGGGTATCCCGGACTGAATCCCATGGGGAAGGTGGTATTCGAGCCGAGTCCATTTCTGGGGGGTAGATGTTTCGCATTAATTGCATCAAAGTGCAGCAGCCATATTCAGGCATCACAAGGGCTGCTTTCTTCCCCTCCCCCAGGAGACAGCAACACCATCATTCTGGAGGAGAAGGCACATCACAGACCTTGTGAAGTAGATAATAGTTTCTCCATTTTGAAAAGTGCCCACAATCACTTTCCAGAGTAAATAATGTTATCATCAGATATTTTCACTAAATAATCAATTTTTAATTTTTTTCCCTGTGCATCCCAATAGCTATAAACATGCTCCCATAAAGCAGGCTCTCTGTGGCTTCTGGGTGGGCCGGGGTGCTTCTTCTTTCCTTCTGTACCCTCCTACGTAGCGATATTAGCATGGCCTACTGGTTTGGGTGATGTGCTAATGCTCCATCCTCCCTTGTCTGCGGAATTACACACCAGTATAACGTTTTCTTTGCTGGTCCAGAATCGGATTAACTGTCATCCAGCAATTGATGTGTCTATTGTTTTTTTGAGAAACATGGTCTTACTCTATTTCCAAGAATGGAGAGCAGTGGCACAGTCATGGCTCGCATAACTTACTGCGATCTTGAACCCTTGAACTCAGCCTCCTGAGTAGGTGGGGCTACAGATACGTACCGCCAGTCCCAGCTAGTTTTCCTTCTTTTTGATGGGGTCTCTGAACTCAAACTGCCGGCCTCAAGCAATCCTTCCTTGGCCTTCTAAAGTGCTGAGATTACAGGGGTGAGCCATTGTGCCCAGCCCTGATGTGAAGTTTTAAATGCAGGTCATGCTCTGTTTATATTTCCCCGTAGATTTTTTTTCTAACTTGTACATTTTAATGATGGCTACAAACATCTGACATTTTAAGTTTTCTTTCCAAGTTCACCCTTTTTCCAACCAAGGTGTGGCAAAGTTTGTTTACAAATTATATATAAAACAAACACAAACATATGCAATAAGGGTAACATATGCCCTCATGTATATAATATGTATTATTTATATAATGATGTAATTTGTAAAAAATAATTTAATGTTCTATATATTAAGACATAATTGATAAAATATTTTAAAGAGATACTATAGGCAAGTAACTCACTGCCAGTTTATCAACTCAAAAAAGAAAATTCTATCATGTGTGAAGGATGAGGAATCACAGCAGACACTGATTTACAGTAAAGCTCAAGATTCTGGGCCCTGGGGGTACCTAGAGACTAATTCATTAGTTTCATAAAAGTCCCATTTTCCACACAATGGATTTATCTAGTTACTCAAGGAATTCGAAGTTGTTTTAAGGCAGTTGCCTATTGTTTTTAAGTTCGAAATTGTTTTAAGGAGACAGGAGATGGAGGACTCTGAGAGCCAATGGGGAATGAAATAATGTACAATTTCTTACGAAGCTTTAGTGGTGCTTTATTTTCAATCATAAACCTTAATCTGAAGCATGTCATGTTTATTTTATAAAACAAGTCAGCAGTCACTAAATTTTCTTACCACCTTTCATATTTTTGATGTGTTTTCTAAATGTGACGTTGGCTTTTTATGGGAAATAATCTTTTTTTTTTTCAGTTTTTGGCCAGGTTTGGGTTTGAACCCACCACCTCTGGCATATGGGGCCAGAGCCCTACTCCTTTGGGCCACAGGCACCACCCAAATAATCTTTTTCTGATACTACAAGTAGGAAGAAAGAAGTTTTGTCTAAGATGCCCACGGGAAACAGGTGCACTTGGGGAGGAGCAGACTGACCCGGTGATGTAAGGGGTGGAAAAGAAAGGCAACGTGCGAGCCACAGGGACGGCAGCCGGGTGTGCAGGGTGAGGGAGCCACGTGCCAACTCAGAGATGGGGAATTCAGGGAGCAGGAGGTGGCAGAGTGACCATAAATTCCTTGATGGCATTGTGTGCTCATAAGACAATGACGCAGAAGTGTCCAAGAGGCATTTGGATTTGTGAGTCCAAAGCTCCAGAGCAAGGTCACTGCGGGTATGTTTATGTCAGGGGCTTACAGGTGGATCCCGCACCTGGGAGAGACAGCCAGAAGGAGCAGAGGGGGCAGAAAAACCAAGGGAGTTAGATGTTTAGAAGCCAAGGGGGAAAGACAGCTTCAAAATGGAAGGCAACATAAGACTATCAGAGGTCACAGAGAAGTAAGGTCAGGACCACAGAGTGTCCAGTGCAGTTATCAGCAAAGAGAGCCTTGGTTCTCCGTACAGAGGCAGTTTCAGTGGAATTGCTGTGGGGAGAAACCATGGTCTAATTGTGGATGAGAATGACAACAGGAGGTGGCTGTTGTCCCAAAGTGGGATTTCCATTTCTTCCTCCCTTTTTTTCTTATTATTCTTTACTTTTTTATTTTTCATTTTATGATGTGAGCTCCTTAAGCATGTAAAAATGGGGTTTGAGAGGAGCTGGGGTGGGGACACAATGAAAAGGAGTGGAGAGGAGCCCTGACATTGCGCTAAGGAGGGCAGCGAGTTAGTGATCTGGACAGTGATTGAGCTTCAGCTCCACCCAGAGTAGAAGGTGAATACAGGAGGTAAGCTTGTAGCTTATTTTTTAAAATTAAACACCCTACAATGATTATAATATCCTCTAATCAAATAATCAGATGTTTCCTTTGCATCTCTATTTTTTGTAGGCACATACACATTTATGATTTTATAATCCTGATTAATTCTTCCTTTTTCATTATGTGATATTTCTTTTTATCTCTAGTAATGCTCTATCTGGAAGCCTATTTTATCTAATTTTTTTTATTAGATCATAATTGTGTACATTAATTTTATCATAGGATACAGTGTGTTGCTTCCATATGCAGTTTGGAAAACTCTCATCCAAGTGGCTAACATAGCCATCATGTCTTTCTCATAATTGTTGTGTTAAGACATTTATATTCAACCTTTAGACCAATTCACATGCACCCTAATAGGATAAATTATAGGCATGATCCCCACAATATCATTCTCTTCACCCATCGTCCCCCCTCCCCTCCCCCCTCCCCTTTCCCCGTAGTCTAGGGCTCCATTTGGATTGTAGCTTTCTTAAGATAGCTAACAATTAGTTTCATAATAGTGTTGAGTACATTGGATACTTTTT